>APFE030355304.1:0-13378 GCA_000404065.3 Pinus taeda
ATGCCCCGAACTCCTGTGCTCAATCCAATTAGGTTGCAATTTATAGCACAAACAACAATACAAACAGAAAAATTCTGTTTATCTTTAAGAAGGCGGAATGTCGAAATGAAAACCCTGTTACAATTAAATATGAGAACTAATTATTTTGATTTGTCATACAGGCGCAACCTTCCAATTATTTTACCAACGCATAATAGGTAACATGCACTGGTTTCAAATGGAACAAAAACATTTGCCACCTATCTACGTTGCATTCTTTGCAATTTACAAATGTCATCAAAACCATTTACACCCCATCTATGTTATTAGTGTTGCAATGAATAAAATAACCATATATCGATTGAAACATTCCAATGCAATCTATTTCATTTGCCAGAACATAAACATCACTAAATCATTTTATATCTGTGTTAAAACAATTTTACACAATACATCTATACCCAAAAATTCTTTTCCACTGTAGATTTACGTTTTAGCTTTGCTGGTTTGGAACAAGAAGTACTAAAACTTCACTCTGCTCCATTAACTTAGATCCATCTGCATTTTTTTCAATCTGCCGTGATTTGGAATGGCGCTATCAATGATTGAATCCTCCCGAAATGGTGATTCGAACCCAACGCATCGGAAGCCACCAGATTCTGTTTCATATCGAATCCACTATTCGATATGGCCAAGTCAATTGCATTTTTTTCCCGTGATCCAATGCACAACTGCCAGTTAACGCATATCCAATCTGATTCGTTCTACAACTGGCAATTAACAACCTCCAGGATTTTGAGGCGAAATTTCAGGAATCACAAATTCCAAATCCGCACTATTCCGAAATCCACGCAGTCTGGTTTCTTGATTATCCTCTATGGGAAGATTCCACGCACAAAACTTAACACATGTCACAGATATTTGAATTGAAACCACAGTTCAGCATTCCATTGATACGAATCTAATCTGTTACATTATAACACAGATTTCCATCACACATTGGCGCAAACAATATTTTTTTATTCATAAGCAACAGCAACAGTAATAAAAAAAACAGAGATTTGTTTCAATGACTTCTCACAAAGAACGATCTCCAGTTTTATTCAAAAAAACACAGTCCTCTTATTTAATTGGAGCTTTTCGCCCAAAAAACAAACAGTCACACCACACCTACGCTCTCCAAGATCACACCCTCAAAACTCTCCCACACCTTCACCCTTTCTCTAATTTATACAAATATGAGAAACTATTCTTCTCAGAATAGATTTCTTCTAGAGTTTCTCAACAAACTAATACCCCCTATTATTTAGCATTTTCCCTATTTTGGTTCTATTCCACGCAGGGAAAGAAACCAACTCTATTATTATGCCGTATTTAATTAAACAACTACAATTCTCCTAAAATAAATAGCAAATTTAATAAAATATATTATTTAAACTATTTCTAAGTCTAATATATTTTTAACTAGCCACAACATGTGACCAAGATGTCACATTGCTGGCTAAGTGCTTGATGCTCTTGCATCAATCGCCTAGGGTTGGTTTTGAGAATCGTCTAGGGTCGATTATGGGAATCACCCTTGGGTGCCTAGGGCCCATGGGTGGTGGGCCTAGGTGGGAGCACCTCGCCCAGCTCTGCAGCCCAATGGCCCTAGGTTGGGGCACCTTTCCCGCCCTCAATAATGAAACTCTAGAAAATGATGAGCTTTGATTATATGATATTAATGATTAAATTTAAGTTATGATTGCAAATCAAACTCATTTTTTGGAACTATTAAATAACTATACTTGTAATGTTTTGACTTTGATACTTTATGAGAATAATAAGTATTCAGTTATTGTTGTTATATGTTTAATATTCGTATTATATGATTTTCACTTTATTGTTGTTATATGTTTAATATTTGTATTATATGATTTTCACTTTAGTTTTTATGTGAATAATTATTTTTTGAAAAGAACTGTGATTATTATTATTTTTTGACATAAATTTCATAAAAATTACTATTTTTTTTTTACTTTTTTTTCTATTAAAATTTTCCCATAAAGATTGTTTACTTGAAATGTCATTTTTAACAAAAAGTCTCAAAATGTGTATTTTTATGTCAAATGTTAAAAATTATTTAATTTTTAGTGAAAATTATTTGATGTGCATTTAAATATTAATTAACGATATATAAATATATAGAAAATCGTGACTTCAAAATATACTATGCAAAAAAGTGAAGATCTCACTACAAAAAAAAATGAAAGGAAAAACAAAAATCACAAACCTGAAAAACACTTAAAAATAAATATCTCATGGAAGAAGAAGACGATGTCAACTACTTTCAAAATTGCTAATTTTACAAAATAGTTATCCACACTTAATACATTAGAAAATTTAAAGTGTAAAAAGTAAGCCTTCCAAAAAAAGGGATTGATGCTACATCCACACATTTCAAATCAACGTGAAAATCACTAACATTTTAAAAATAATGTTCATACTTGATACATAAGAAAATTTAAAGTGTAAAAAATATGCTTAAAAAAAGGTGTATTATGAGTCAACACTTTTCAAAATCGGATGATTTTTTGCTACCTTGAAAAAATGGGTACTCGGTACAGTTCCTATTTGATAGTTTACATTGTTAGGGAAACACCTATGGCACAATGCCTAGTTCTTTGAGATATTTTTCTTAAGCTTTATTGGTGATTCAGTGGAATATTTGTTGCTACTTTTGAGGCCCCCTTTTCAACCTTCCTATGGGAATAGTTTCGACCTCCTTTAGGCTCATCTTTAAAAAAATTTAAAAGGAAAATATGAGCCCTATTAGAGTCTTGTCTGAGGTCCGGTTTGGAGAGAAATTTTGGCCTGTGGATAGTTCATGTATGAGGAAATTAAAAGGTCTATCCTAAGTCTTTTCAAAGACAAACATCAGATCTTCTTGAAGCCTATTTTTGGACCTAATTATTACAATAGTAAAAAAATTCAATCAATTGTTTATGACAGATATGAGGGATCTTTTAAGTGCAATTCTTAGCTATCTAAAACTCGTTTGAGAACTAGTCTTGTGCAATTTTAATCCCAAGAAGAATGTTGCAGTAATTCCATTGAGTCACGGAATTTGAAGGCTACTCAAGGAAGTCCTTAGCCATTTAAGAAAATTTATTTGAGGCCAAATTCAAGAACTTCTTGAGGGCTACAATTTGAATTGCTTAGGCTTGTTTCAGTTAACCTCCAAGGACAAATTTTGCGCCATGTTTATGACAAATCAAGGGCTGCACTGAATACAATTTAAAGGGTTGATAAAGGGTAGAAATTTTCTATAAGAAATAATGGTATAGCCAATAGAATTTACTGTTGAGATATTGCAATTTTCGAAAGTGATTAAGTCAAGGATGGTAGTGTTATATCTCTAAATCAATGCTCTTAACTGAATGAAATAATTATGTGCCATCATTACAAGTGTGTAGTGATGTGTTGCTTAGTGCTAGAATGCTCACTGATAACATATGATGTAATGTTACTATTGTGGATCTGATGGTATTATTATGGTTGTGAAGTGTATGCCAACTATTCTATCTACACATTTGTCACTGACTATAACACTATTGTTGAGCTTGTGGTAATCAGAGGTTTGATAGAAGGATGTGAATGATGTGTTATACAAAAATTGTATTGTGAGGCCGATAACAAAAGGGCAAAAGAAGGGGTCATGTTGCATTGATGATATTACTACTTATCAGTTATGTTGCAGGGAGCTTTGATAATAGAAAGTATTGTTCATGTCTAGTTCATTGCCTTTGTAAGGGGTATAGTCTCATATTGACCAAGTAAGTTATCATTAACAATGCCAAAGTTACAAGAGGTTAGAATGTGTTGAGAAAAATTGTTGTGGATAGAGGGTTAGTATGTTGATGGGATGAGTAAGTGAAGGATTATTTGCAGAAGGTATACTGATATGTATCTTAAGTTCAATGTGCCTTGAGGAGGTTATTTTATTAGCAAATCTGCCAAAGTATGTCGCTAGGGTTTACATATTTCATAAACAAAAGTTTGGCAACATTGATGCATTAGAGTATGTAGTGTAGAGTTTTGGCTAAGTTAATTATATTTATGAATAGAAAGTGTTGAGTGATACCAGATTGCTAGGGTTTGATCCCTTTCATATGCAATGAAATAGTTGGATTGGCGTCCTATTATTTTGTTTCTCCTAAGGGAGAAGTTGAGATAGCCTAAGGTTAGGCATAGGACAAACTTGTGGCACATTGGGTTGTGCATGTGGGCACGAGTTAGTAGTGACAACAATTGCTTTTACGTAGTATTATGACAATGATATGACAAGACAATAGCAAAAATAAGTGTTGTTGATAGAAATGGTTGATCAATGTATTAATTGTAATATATTTATTCTTTTATCTTCTATCTTTAGGGCGGGAAGGTGGTGCAAGGTGGAGATTGGAGTCTCCTTTAGGTTGGAGCTTGAGCACACTTCAGGGCAACAGGGTGGTGCTAGCTCAAGTTGGAGCTTGCAAGGTGTTGTAGTATCCTTACAGTTGGAGTTGGTAAATCAGGATGTTGTAGGATCCTTTCAGTTGGAGATGACAAAACAAGGGGGTTGGATCTGGTGAATAACGAGGTTGGAGCATCCTTTAAGTTGGAATTGATAAAACTATGGGGTTTGATCCTCTTTCTAGTTTGAGGTGGTAAATCAGGGTGTTGAAGCATCCTTTCAATTGAAGATAATAAATCAAGGGGTTGGAGCCTCCTTCTAGTTGTTGTTGGACAATTTCAAAAGTTGGAGCTTTCTGTTGATGTAATCTTTAAGACCTATATTAAAATCATTCAGTGGTTTTTTCTCCCGGAAGGGTTTCCCCCTAAAAATATCTTAGTTACTATTTTTGTTGTTATGCATTGTTGAATGGTGTTGTTAGTTGTGATGCAATGTTAATTTATGCTAATTTTATATAGTGCTCTGAAAACTAAAATTAAATAATTGAAGTGAAACATTGATTCACCCCACTCTCAGTATTTCCAACTCTAGAGAAGCCCAATTTTTTTTGTTCCCTATATGTAATCAAGGACCCATGGTAATTTATGCTAATGTTATATAATGCTCTGAAAACTAAAATTAAATAATTGAAGTGAAATATTGATTCACCCCACTTTCAGTATTTCCAACTCTAGAGAAGCCCAAAATCTTTTGTTCCCTATATGTAATCAAGGACCCTTCTTGCTACATTTTAGTGACCTTCTATAGGTGCTTGCATAAATTTGGAAAAAAATGCTTATTTATTATGAGAAATTTGGTCAAGTAATAGCCAATTAAATGAGACTCCTAATTAATTGTTGATAGTGTATACTATTTACGAATTTCTTTGATTCAAATTTTGAAAGTTTGAGGTTTTGTTCCATAGGATTAAGAGAGGGTTTGTAATCTACCATGCCAAACATTTTCAACAATTTTCCAACATACTTTGTTTGATGAAGATTTGATAATGTTGTTGTAAAAATTCCATACTAATATAGTACTAAAGTGGCCCTAAATGTTTCATTTTAAATCCCTTATGAAGTTCATGTTTCACCTTCTTGATGTGATCTTCATGATTAGCTATAATGATTAAGTAATCAACATAAAAAATGATGATGATCAAGTTTTGACTTTTCATTCTAAAATATAAAGTATCATTAGACACCGCGATGAAAACCAACATTCTTGAGGTATGCATCCATTTTGGCATACTATGACTCGAGTGCTAGTTTTAAGCCATATAAAGCTTTGATTCTTCTTCCCTTCAACATCAAATCCTGGGGGTTGAGTCATGTAGAATTCTTCTTTGAAATCACCGTAATTTTCTAAAGACACTTTTCACATCCATTTGATGAAGTGTCCAATTCTAGTATGTACTTATCATTTTATACGCATTTTTGTCGATCAATTGTAATTTTATTGCCGGGGGACAAATGCCCATTTGGAGAGATCTTATTTAGGTCTTTTTCCTTGGAACGATTCCAGATCCCGAGGCATGTCTGGAAACAACAAATTATTCTCTTGTTTGGCGGAAGTGGATCAACTCTTTCAATATTTCTTGACCTTGTAAGAATTTTGGTTTTCGTTGTTCTAATAGATTGTGGACTTGTGTGGGTTGTTGTTGCTATTGTTGTTGTGAAGGGTGATTATATATCTTCGTCCACAACTTGCTAGGGATTTCTTCTGATACATTTTGGCCCTAAGCTTCCATGGTTTATGTGGTGCTGGACTTTCTCCCACAACTTTTCGAACACATATTTTCTACTTCCGGCTCCGGGACACTTTAAATTTCGAATGACATTATTGCTAGAGGCTAGTTGATTGGGGTATTGATACTAAAAAATTAATGTGGCAGGTCTGAGATCGAGTATTTTTTCGATCACGGTATTAGGTTCATGTTCTCGAGGATAACACAGATTTATGTCTTAGGCATACTCGACCTTCTTATATTGACAACATCCATTTTTCCTAATTTGGATTCTGGAAGTGATGGCGGGGAGGCCTCTAGTTACATATTATGTGGGTATTTTCTCATTTATTTAGTACCACTGATGGGATATGAGGTTCTGCGAAGCGTACCTCAAGGACTATTTGTGTGACGTCCTCAATTAATCACATTTATTCCTAAAACAACACTTTTCTTTTCTTTTCTTTTTTGAAGATCCTACTTAACCCCCCTTTTTTTATGACAACAATATTGTCACATAGTTGGTCCATCTCGGGTTGAGCCTGGATGTTTTGTCTCCATTTTCATGCCATCTAGACTATGTATTTTTCGGACGTATTTAAATCAGACACATCAGATCATGAGGCCTTCATTCAGGCTACACTCACTGCAGAAATCTAACACTCCAAAGTCATACAAATGGCATGCCACGTGGCCTCGACGGCTCCACTACAAGGTTTTCCTCCTAATGACCAACTGCCACATGTGAGCCATGCAAAACTACTACACCTTGGGCAGACCTCCGTCCCCCAACAGTTAGCAAAAAACAAACACTGAAACAAAACAATCGGGACTGCTCCTGAGATGAAGCTCTTGAGCTTTGGATACGATGTTCTATTAGATCGTGTAACCAATTTACAGAAGCATGCACTTGTGGGACACTGGTTTTTCTCAGATTTACAGGAAAAGGAGATGCGGGACTCGATGTCTGCTCAATGGAAAACACTTCTTGGTTACACTCCCACAGTTATTTGCCTCATGAAATCTTGGTATAGCTTTCATTTTCTACATCAGGAAGACCTGAAGAAGATTCTCAAAACTCCCTGGTTCCGGGGACGAGGTTTTATCCTGCTCACTCATGGTATATTGATTTCAATCCCCTCAGAGACACGCCAAAGAACAAAATGATTTGGGTAAAACTAACCGGGATTCCTATCGAGTTTTGGACCATAAGAGTCTTGACAGACATTGGAAACTCTATAGGAAAATTCATATATGTCGACCCACGATGTTTGGGGGCAATGGATAAAAGGGTGGCAAGGATCTTGGTCGAATTAGGCTTCTCGAGTGGTCTTCCAACGCATGTAGACTTGGCATGGGAATGAATACACATTCACCAAAGGTTGGACAACTGGAGTATTCCATTCCGCTGGCTCATATGTCATCATACAAGACATATTATCGCTCGATGTCCTCGATGACTTAGCAAGATGGAAGGCATTGGCGGACGGGGTCGCAGACATGGCAGAACTAGGTGGAAACAAAAGAATGTATGAGTCACTTCATATCCGAGTAATGTTTCTATTTTTGATCCTATGTCCTCTAATTTGAATATTAATGGGCATCGTTCCTCTTCCTCACCCTCTCCCCTATCCTCCACTCCCCTTTCCCTTCCCCATGGTGTGACCGACTCAAATCCTTCGGTTATTTCACTATCTCCCCCCCGATCGGATCCTTCTCGGGCTCATCTTCCCCTCTACTCTTCTCCATCCAATATATCTCCCGACACTATTGCCCCTCAGTGCACCCCAGTTGTGACCCCTGTGTTTCTTGACCACTCTGACGGCTCCCCCTATTTCGGACATTTGGAGACATCCCTCATACCCCCAACCTCCTTCATCCCTTACCCCCTTGAATTCTCACTCACCTATTACTTCCCCTAGAAAATCGATGGCTAGTGACATTGATTTCCTCTTTGAAAACCCCTCTCTTGACCTAGCTACTCTTCCCATCCATTGGGGCCCAACCGTGCCCTCTTCATCCATTAGCCCTAATTTCTCCCTCAATATAATGGTCAGGTCCAGGGGGTTGGGGCAATAGACAATTTTGCAGACGTCCTAAAATTAAGCCCATCTCTTTCCTTGAATCCTCTGAACTATTAGATATTTCCATCAGAACATCATTTGACCCTCGGGCCCTAGAGCAGATGTGTCCGTCTACCTTGATCCATTACGATGTGTCTTTCCCTAAACATGCAGGGTCTGGGGGACTCGCAAAAATTTCTTTCCCTCAGGAATCTTTTCTCCTCAATTCATCCTTGTGTCAATATTTTACAAAATACCATGACGACCTCCCATAAGGTCCTTGAGTATTTCAGAAATATGATCCCAGACTGGCACATGGTGGTGATCGACTCACAGGGTCTACTCAACAGCTTTATGGAATCCACGTTGGGCATATATGCACGCTTATAAATGCTTTGCAGTATTTTCCTAACAAGACATTTTGTGGTCTTGCATATTGCATCCATTTTCTTAATTTATATGCCCCTTAACGGGACCAAGCTACTTTCTAGGATCGGTTAGATGCTTGTGATTTATTAAAGATAGGTCCACTTATTATTACTAGAGATTTCAATGCTACCTTGTCTATGGAAGAATTTTGGGGCTCACAATGCAGAAAGGACCCTCTAGTAGATAAGCTACAACAACTTTTTTGTGAAAACAACTTGATGGATATTTTTCCCTCCCCTATATCGCCCACATGGCATAACGGTAAGGCTGGGAAACATCACATTGGGAAAAAAATATATCGTTTTTTTGTCCATGAAAATCTTTTAGAATGATCGGGTTTCCTCTATACAAAGGTTCTTAATATTTATGTCTCAGATCATATGCCCATCATATTACAATGGAAATGAGAGGAGGTGATTTTGGGAATTCCTTTTAAATTAACTCTCCCTCTAGTAGGTATGGTTTTAGAGATTAAATAGTTACTTGCTGCCAGTTTCTCTCTGCCTTAGGATCTTTATGTTGTATTCCCATTTCCACTCTTTGTGGAAAAATCTGGAAACAAAGTTTCTTAACATTCGCTTTGTAACCATCCTATGTTTTTAATATAAGATGGTGTGTTTTTTCTTGTCGAGAAAAAAGGTTGCTTTGGGTGACGCACCTGCGAAGGAGACACTTTATAAAATAGAGGGATGGTCGTTCCATGGACTTGGCTAGCAATAAGCAAGATTTCTTTTCAGCACCATACGAAGGTTGCATAATCTGAGGAGAAAATAGGAATTCTAACATGGCTGCACTCAATAGCATGCTTTAATGACTTAATGACAATGGCATTTAACGAAGATCAACACTAGAGACCTGCATTGAGGGAGGCCAATGAGCCAAGGACGACCCAAACAATCATTCAATGGATCTAAACAGTCATGAATATCTAGACATCCTAATCAAACATACAATTCGAATGAGAAAACAACTTGCCAATTACATAGGCGTTTCACTATAAACTTGGTCAACCAGAGCAAAGATTAAATCGTATAACATTTTGAATAAATGAATTACGAATCTTAAAATCGTATCAACCAACATAGTAAAAAATAAACATATACTCTATATGTGGCAGGAAGGTCTACATTCCCTGACCAATTTAATGAAATATCTCAGAGCTCACTTACCTGATCACTTCAGTTCGCAAGAATGAGAGGAATGTTTTTTCCCGTCCTACTAGCATCAAAGACAATCAATTATTCATGATAAATATATATTTTAATCTTTCGATATGTCGATGATGTTTTTATGATTTGATTGGTATCTATCCTTCTATTACATGTTTTCTTGTTTGAACACTCATTATTCCAAAAAATAAATTAATAGGGACTTGCTACCTCCCCAACCACTTGTTTCAACAATGAAACCATTTAATAATGTCATTTTCCGTCAAGAAACCATTATGACATCCAAGGATGTGAAGCTCATAGCATTTATTTATATCCATAGCTTAGAATCAAACTTGAAATTTCATATTTAGTTTAAACCAACTCAGATTTAGTTTAAAGTGAAAATTTGACGAAGGTTATGTGATTTTTGTTGTCAGACCAGGAAGTAATTTCTCAAAACAAATTGATTCATGTATTATATCTTCATGTTGGTCTTTATTATACACATGAGGGAGAGACTGTTCACTTTATCTCCCGATGACTATTCATATTACTTATTATTTATTTACATTATATTCACCCAATCCTGATGATTAGGTGTCAACATTCTCCCCCTTAATCTGAAGGGATGTTGGTGAGTCCAAGCATCATTGTGAATCGTTCAAGCTTTTCTCTTCCAAGCACTTTGGTGAAGATGTCTGTAATTTGCTCATTAGTGAAACAATGACAAAGATGGATTTTTTGGCTTCAACATGATGTCGAATCAGATGATATTTAGTAATGATGTGTTTCGTTCGATCATGGAACTTTGGGTTCTTGGCCAACTTTATTGCAGAGGTATTGTCAATCATGAGTGGAGTTTATTGTACTTGTTTTACCTGCAAATTTTCAAGAATTTTCCTGAGCCATACAATTTATTTTGTTGTTTTCGTTGCTACCACGCATTCTGCTTATGTTTTGGAATCTGCTGGAACTAATTGCTTGCATGATCTGCAGGAGATAGCTCTTGATCCAAGACTCATAGCATATCCTGAAGTAGATACCCCAGTTTCTTTATCTCCATTGAAGTCTAAATTAGAGTATCCAATCAAGATGAAGTCGTCCACCTGTGTATACTTGATTCCAAAGTCTTGAGTTCCCTTCAAGTACCTTATAACTCTTTTTGCAGCAGACTAATGTCCCTCACAAGGCTTTTGCATAAACCTCGAGAGGGTTCCAACAACAAACAAAATGTCTGGTCTGGTAGTAGTTAGGTAGTTGAGACTCCATACAAGTTGTCTATACTTTGTTGCATCCTCAAATTCTTTTCCTTCAATAGATGTGAGATTTAAGTTTTGTTCCATTGGAGTAGTAAGAGGATTGCATTCTGTCATGCCAAACCTATTCAACAGATCTCAAATGTACTTCTTTTGAAAAAGAAATATGGTCTTCGAATGTTGTGTTACTTCAATACCAAGATAGTAATGAACATAGACCAAATCAGTCATTTCAAAACTTTTCCCCAATTCCTTCTTTATGGATGCAATGTAGCTTTCATTGTTCCCTATCATCAAAAGATCATCTACATATACCACAAGATATACAACCGTTTGCCAACTTTCTTGACAAATAAAGTTTTATCATCAATATTATAATGTTTGAAATTGAGTTTCAGAAGATGCTTAGTTAGTTTTTCATACTAGGCTTGCAGTGCTTGTTTGAGGCCATATAAGGACTTCACAAGTTTGCATACTTTATGTTCATGTCCTTTCACAGCAAATCCTTCAGGCTAGGACATAAAAACATTCTCTTCTAGATCTCCATTCAAGAAAGCATCTTTTACATCCATTTGATGGACTTTCTAGCCGTTCTGAGCTGCTAAGGCAAAGAGTGTCCGGATGGTAGCCCATTTTGCTGTGGGGGCAAAAGTCTCCTCATAATCGACCCCTTCCTTCTGTGCAAAACCTTTTGCTACAAGCCTGGCTTTGTACTTGTCAAGCGAGCCATCAGCTTTATACTTGTTCTTGTAGACCCACTTGCAGCCAATTGGTTTGGTTCCTAATGGAGGATCAACCAGCTTCCAAGTGCCATTCTTTATGAGGGAATCATACTCCTTTTGCATTGCTTCTTCCCATTCATCATGAGAAGCAGCTTCTTTGAAGGAAGTTGGTTCAAAATCTGTAGACAAGTTCAATTCACAATCATAAGAAACATCCATATCAACAGGTGAATTAGAGTTGTCTACATCACCTCCATTTTTCTAGTTTGAATTTCTAGTTCCTGTCTTTCCAACCTCATCATAATGAACACTTTCAAGTATCTTTGTCAGCCACTTTGGGGGACCTTTCTCAGATGGTCTAGGTTGCTCTGTAGATTGAGTTGGGACTAAATCAAGGTTGAGTCTCACTTAAAGCATCACCCGTTGTTGGAGTTTCATGTAGGGGAGAGTGTTCTTCAAAAGAAGATTCCACATGTTGATCTAGTATAGTAATCCCCCTTTCAAGATGTGGAATCTAATTATCAAATTGTTGAAATGATTTTGCTTTTGCGAATCTATCCAAGCGATCAAGTTGCCGCTCAACAACATTGTCAGTTTTGGATGATTCAAGAAAAATTACATCTCTAGATACAACAAACTTTTTATTTACTTCATCATAGAGACGATATGCTTTGGAGGTGTTTGAATACCCCAGGAAGATACACTTAAGACTTCTAGCACCAAGTTTGTTTCTATGTACCTTTGGCATCAAGGCATAACAGGTGGAACCAAAGACCCTGAGAAGCTTTATCGAAGGAACATGTCCATACCACATTTCATATGGAGTCTTGTTTCTAATAGCATTAGATGGAAATCTATTCTTTATATATGCAACACATAGAACATCATCAGCCCAAAACATTATCTTTACATTTTTAAAGAAGAGCATGGATCGTACCATTTTTAAGATTGTCCTATTCATTCTTTTAGCTACACCATTCTATTGGGGATTATAAGGCACAATTATTTGATGTTTGATCCCATGTTGGTGAAGATAGTTTTCAAATTCATTTGATGTGTATTCTTTTCCATTATCAGTGCGAATAGACCCAATATGAGATTGTGCATCATTTTCAATCCATTTATGAAAGTTCTTGAATGTTTGAAAAGCATCAGATTTGTTCTTCATTAAATAAACCCAACACATTCTGGTGTAGTCATCAATAAATGTCATCATATATTTATTTCCATTTGCAGAAGGAACAGGCATTGGGCCACATAAATTTGAATGAATGAGTTCAAGTTTTCTATGTACTATTGAATGTGAATCATGAAAAGACTGTTTGCTATGCTTTCCTAGAATGCAAGCATCACATTGCTTAAGTTTCCTAGGAATTGTAGGCAAACCAGCGACACCATTTTTCTTCAACAAGTGGAGGTTGTCATAGTTCAAATGTCCAAATCTAGTATGCCATAATAAACTTGATGGAAGTGTACCTTCTTCATAATGAGAATTGTACAAGAAATGTTGTGCACGAGCATAGGTTCCTTGCAGCTTGAGAAGCCTTTCTTCTTCTATTCCCCTCATGACAAGTGAGT
>APFE030355304.1:13388-29097 GCA_000404065.3 Pinus taeda
AGTGCGAATAGACCCAATATTAGATTGTGCATCATTTTCAATCCATTTATGAAAATTCTTGAATGTTTGAAAAGCATCCGATTTGTTCTTCAATAAATAAACCCAGCACATTCTGGTGTAGTCATCAATAAACGTCATGATATATTTATTTCCATTTGCAGAAGGAACAGGGATTGGACCACATAAATCTGAATGAATGAGTTCAAGTTTCCTATGTGCTCTTGAATGTGAATCATGAAAAGACTGTTAGCTATGCTTTCCTAGAATGCAAGCATCACATTGCTTAAGTTTCTTAGGAATTTTAGGCAAACCAGCAACACCATTTTTCTTTAACAAGCGGAGACTGTCATAGTTCAAATGTCCAAATCTAGCATGCCATAATAAACTTGATGGAAGTGTACTTTCTTCATGATGAGCATTGTATGAGAAATGTTGTGCATGAGCAGAGGTTCCTTGCAGTTTGAGAAACCTTTCTTCTTCTATTCCCCTCATGACAAGTGAGTGGTCAGATGCTTTTCTTACCTCAAGCTTACCATCAAAGCAAAAGATACCTGCTCGGATGTGGACCAAGGAACACAAGTTTCCCTCTTGAAAGCTGTTGGAGATATAGAACATGATCCAGAAGAAAGTCTGAAAGACCAGGCAGTTTAAGCCTGATTGTGCCAAGCCCTGATGGCTTGATTTTTGATTGATCTGCAAAGTATACTGCTCCATCAACATTGTCAGTAAAATCTTCAAAATAATCTTTTCTATGAGACATGTGGCAGGTTGCTCCTGAATTAAGCAACCAATCATTTTTCCAAGAATCAAGTGAAGCATTAAATAGATCTTCATTTACTCCAATGTTAGATTGTGCTTCAACATAGTGAGCGGATTCAGGTGCTTTACCTTTGTCTGTATCATCAGTTTTACGTTTCTGATGGTTTCTTTTCTGCTCAATTTTGTCCCATGGTAGCTTGCATGTAGAGGCATCATGTGATCCATTTCTTTTGCAGCGAATGTAGTGCAAATCTGCCTTTTCTCCTTGAGAATGTCTGCCCCCCCGCCTCTGAAATATCTTCCTCTTCCTCTTCGTCCACCTCTTCCTCTTGTTGAATCTTGAGTAGGATGCTTTTCTTTATGAGCAACGCAGACAGTCTCTTCAGAGGATTCGGGGGCTGTCTTCTTTCCAAAAGCTTTCTCTCTTTCAGCAAACCTTTTCACAAGAGAGTCAAAGGTTATATCTTTGAGATTTCCATTTTCTTGCAATGACTCAAGATAATTGGAGTAAGTAGGGTAAAGTGCCTTGAGAAAAGCGATAAGAGGAATATCCAATTCAACCTTAGTGGATTTGATATCATGCATTATAGACTTTACTTCAGATGCAAGAGCAAGAGGATCATTATTTCGCAGTTCAAGAGTGAAGAGTTTAATCATGAGTTGAACAACTTCAAGTGCAAAATGTGATTCATAGAGTTCTTTCATCTTTTGTAAGGCTTCGAAAGCAGTTGAAAATGGCGTAATATGGAAACTCACCTCTTCACTTACAGATGCTGCGATTAATGCATAGGTTTTGCTGTTCTTGTTTTCCCAAATGGCAAGCTCTTTGTCTGATGTAAGATGTTCTGGTTGTTTGTCTCTGTTTCCAATGTACACTCCTTTCCACAACTCATTGAAAATGAGGGTGTGTTTTATCATCCGGGACCACTCAGGATAGTTCTCCTTGCCAGTGAAAACTATTCCCACAATGGATATGATTGAATGCATTCTGTAACCAAAAACTTATGCTGCAGAATTTTACTCCTAATGGGAAAAATAAAATTCTGATATGATAGAACAACAAATTCAATTGGACATCGCTTTGATACCAGGAACAATGCTTAAAGATAACCCAGCATTCAATGTAATATGGTTGGCGTTAAATATTTAAATTTGATGGTAGCATTAAATAAATATGGGACAACATTAAATAAGAGGTAGTGTCCAAAGTCGAAAAACTCAGTACTCATTTCATAGTAATCTCTAAAGAGAAGTTCTGATGGTAGACATCTCATCCCAATGGTTGCCATGTAGTCTGAGAATGTTTTAAACAAAACATTAAACATCTATATTCTAGAGTTGTTGCTTACAATTTGCGCCAACATAATAGTAGAACTAATGAAATCCGCAAAGCTCAATGAAAAGACTAAAAAAATCACCATAAATCCCTTTGATTTTCTAGACCTTGAAGCCACGACTGTTTCTCCTACCACGAGCCATCTCGAATTTCCTACCCTAAGATCAAACATATGGTTTAGTGTGGTTGTGCGGAACACCTAGTGCCCTTCCACGCAGGAACAAACTACGGTGCTTGAAAGCCTCACGATGGCTCTTGGGGCCACGCAACAAGAGACTGTTTGGTGGATGATAGTTCTGGTTTATAATGGTAGAAATATCATGCAGATGGCTTCAACAGAGATAATGCTTCATGCAAATAATGCTTCTGGTGATAATGCTTCACGCAGATAGGATTATGAGATGGCTTCAACGGAGCAATGCTCTCAGAGCTCACGTACCATCAACGCAATAGTGTTTCACACCATTCACGCAGTCAACTCTTGCAGCAGCACGACCTCAAGGCATTCAACACAGTTATTCAGAATGTTTTCAGAGCTGAGGCATGGCAGAAATGGCGCAAAATCAATTATGGCAGACAGAGCGCAGAAGACAAACTCCACAAGGGCAGTGGACGGAGAGCGCAGTAGGTAGAAGGGAGTTACAACTAATTTTGAGAGCTGGCTCTGATACCATGTCAGTCTAGGCAATAACTCCTCAAAACAAATTGATTCATGTATTATTCCTTCAGGTTGATCTTTATTATATACATGAGGGAGAGACTGTTCACTTCATCTCCCGATGACTGTTCATATTACTTATTATTTATTTACATTATATTCACCCAATCCTGATGATTAGGTGTCAACATTTGTAAAAATCATGTCATCCCAACCAGGGGTCATTCTCTTGACCATTGAATATAGGACACTCAAAATGGCATTTTCTCGACTTTTGGTGCTAAGTAAAATTGAGATGGTCATTCTCTTGACCATTGAATACAGGAAACTCAAAATGGCATTTTCTCGACTTTTAGTGTTGAATAAAACTGAGATTAATATATTTTTTATTTGTTTGAGTTTTAGTTAGGGGAAAGAAAGAATATTGCTTCAAATTGTACCAGGTTCAAAACTTTGCCATTAAATTTTGCAAAAACAAAACATGTTATATCCAAAAGAAAAATGAATGAAAAATTGCTTAATAAAATTGGGATGAACAACTACTTATTTTTGTTATATATTTTTTATTCACACTATAAAAAGAAAATCAATCATAATTAGAACAAAACCCGAGAATACAAAGCCTCAAATTCTAAATAATTATATATAAAAAATAAAGAACATTACTAATTTTAGACAGGCCTTGGTATAAGCAATTTTAACATTCCTTTCGCAATATCAATAGACAATCTCTTGGTGTAAACAATTTTAATTTTGTAGTGACTAAACTTCCCTCTGTAGAAATTTCACCTGTAGATTACCTAATAATGTAATGTACTAAAGCAAAATACTAGATCTACTTCTACAACAAACTTTGCGAAAGCTTAGTCGAATATGAGCAAAATCAAATGAAACACATATAACAAATGAAGAGAAAATAATCACACATAAACATAGAGGAATACTTCGGGAAAGCCTCAACCTAAAACCCCGGTCTTTGTATTATCATACAAGTGGAAATATGTCTGAATTACACAAAGCCTTAGCTCAAAAGTTATCTAGCTCTCAATACAATCTCTCAACACACTCACACGCTAAATAGACACAACATATGCCTTCCCTCAACCCTCCAAGCCTCCTATTTCCTTGCACAGTTTTTCTTGGGGTCCAATGCTGCCACCTGTGTGAATTGGCCTCATCACACAACACATTAAACTCAGATTGAACTTCACAATCCTCAAGGAATGAATTCCTTCTGCATGCAAGAGATATTCACAATGGAATATCCCTACAACTGATAGTACAATATCCCTCCTTATGATCTCAACTGGGTCTCTAACTAAACTGACATGCATGAGTTATTTATGGGAGAATATTCAGTTCTCTGAAGCGCAGCAGTTACATGCATGCATGCATTAACTAACTGAACTCACAATCAATTCCTCCGACTGTTAGAACTAATCTAACTGAACTTAACTCAGTTAACTGAGCTAACTAATTACAACTCAAATTACAACTCATCCTTACCTCTTTAACTAAGTGATAAATTCCTCAATCAATGAGATAACTATTGCATATCCTCACATAGACTTCATGTTTGATTTTCTCCAACTAATTAACTCAAGATGAATTAATTAATTATTAATCAAACAACTGCTAAGAACAAATTCGAAATTTACTTCTCAATTTTAGTTCATGGATTAACTAAAATTGGAATCAATCCCAAAATGCTATTTATGGCAGTGTTATTTTTAGCATTTCTTGTTGCTATTTTCAACACTCCCTCTCAACAAGAAAGAGATTATCATTCATCCCAATCCTGCCTCTGTGGAACTCGAATTTGCATTTTGACAATGCTTTAGTCAAAATATTTGCATCATGCTCCCCGTTCGAAACATATAGCAAAAACATGATCTTCTTCACCACACAGTCTCGAAGATGATGGTAACGAATATCTATGTGCCTAGACCTATCATGAAACATTGGATTCTCAGAGAGTTTGATACAAATCTGATTATCGCAATAGATCATGGTTGGATCCATCCTTTGACCAAACAATCCCACTAGAATCTTCCGCATCCAAATGGCCTCTCACGCTGCCTGACTGGCAGCCATGTATTCAGCCTCTGCTGAGCTAAGTGCAACTGACCTCTGTTTCCTGCTGTACCAGGGAACTACAACTAAACCAAGGTTGAAGATTCCTCCAAAAGTGCTCTTCCGATCTAATGGACTCCCTGCGCAATCAACATCTGTGAAGCCCTGAAGCTTCACTCCCTCTATCCGTCTGTACCACAATCCATACTGAGATGTGCCACTGAGGTATCTCAGAACATGCTTCGCTGCCTTCCAAACAGCTTTGTAGGCTGAACCATAGCTTGACTTCGCTGGTTCACCGCAAAGCAAAAATTTGGGCGTGTGTTCACTAGATACATTAATGAACCCACAAGCTACCAATAAATAGTAGCAGCTACTACCTCACCTAAAGTAGCATCCTCCTTCCTCTAGTTACCAGCTAGAGGAGTCTGCATGGGTTTGCACTTCTCCATGTGGAACTACCTGAGTATCTCATTTGCATACTTGCCTTGAGACACAAACACTTCCCCATCCTTCTGCCACACCTCCATGCCTAGAAAGTAGTGCATAAGGCCCATGTCTTTCATCTCGAACTCTCTTGTAAGGTCCTCCTTGCAAGACTTGATCAACTGATCATCACCTATCAATATCAAATCATCCACATAAAGAATAATGATCGTCCATTCCTGTAAATTCCATTCTGGAATGGTAATTGCAAAACTTTGGAAACAAAAAGAGAGAAGAAAATTGAAAGATGAATCAAAATTAAAATCATGGACATATTTTCCGTAACCTACATAACAAATGCTATCTGTAGAATGTTTCCATGTTCAATACATGTACTGTTAGAGTATGTATCTGCCTCTTGGAAGCCTTGTTGTCCTTTGGGGACGATTTTGGAGATGCAGTTCCCGGTATTGACGATCGAGGCAAAGAAGTATCGGCCTAACAGCTGCGCGGCGGGCTCAGGGTTTCCAGCTCGTTCTCTGCTACTGTGTGAGATTAATCCTGCCTGTGGGTAGTTGGTGTGGGTAAGTTCATCCATAGAAACTACCGGGAAAACAACAAAACAGGTAATCGTGCAGAAAAGCATTTAATTGCCCACACCATGGAGAAACTTAGGGTTATTCGGAGAGTATTGATGTTCCTGCCCCCGCGCCTGTGTTCAAATACTCGCCTTAGTACAACGTTTGAAGGGAAAAGTTTCCGTCCCATTCCAGCCAATCGGCAGGATCGATCGTATCGGGTTAGGATAACCATATTTGCAACGCGCGTGGAGATTTATCCAACAGAACTGCAAAAACCCGAAACCGGAAAACCTGCGTGCAGCAAGTAAGAGGTCGGCGGTGCATGGAGCAGACCAGAACCGGAAAACTCGACGCGAAAAACTCGACGGAGCATGAAGAAGAAGGAAAGTCATACCAAAACTCAAAAGCCCGCCGCCAGATGTCAGCACGAGGATGAAGGGGAGCCGACGACACGTGTCAGCGGGAGAACAAAAGGGTAAAGGTTCGCATCGACTTCACTCTTCGCGAAGCCCAACCCAGTGAAATAGTTGTCGATCCTGGTGTACCAAGCACAAGGTGCTTGCTTCAGCCAATACAAGGCTCTCTTAAGTCTGCACACATGCAACTCACAATCGAAGGTCTCAAAACCCTTCTGGCTGCTCAATGTACACCTCTTCTTCAATCTTCCCATTGAGGAATTTAGTCTTCACATCCATCTAATGGATCTTCCAACCCATCTGAGCTGATAGTGCCAACATCGATCTGATAGATGAGTACCTTGCTACAGGAGCAAAATTATCATCGTAGTCAATCCCCTTGACCTATGAGAAACCACGGGCAACAAACCATGCCTTATGTTTCTCAACACTGCCATCCATTGCCTGCTTTACTTTGTAAAGCCATCGAGAACTCACCACTGACTTGTCCTCTGGTCTTGGGACAACATCCCACACATTTTTCTGAATGATAGAGTCGTACTCCTCTACCAGGGCATCAACCCAGACTGGTTGCTACACTGCTTCCTCGAAAGAAGGTTCGGTCGCTACACACTCCCCAACTAGGGCCATGTAACCAATGTATCGCTCGGGAGATCTCCTCTGTCTGCGCTGAGAGGATGTTGCCGCACATTCTCTCGTGCATCTAGTATCAATCTGTCAGCTTCCCTTGAGCGTTTACACCTGTCTCTAGAAGACTTTGCATGAGTAGATGTCTCTACTCCTGGATCCTCTGCATGCGGTTTCTCCACATCAGTATGAGGCTCCTCCTCCTTTGGAACCAAAAGTTCCTCCTCTGCATGCAACTTGAGCTCCCTCTCAAGGGACACTCGCATGGATTTATGCTCGTCAAACTTCAGATCCCTGCGCACCACTGTCCTCTGACTGGTAGGCAGAAACACCCGATAGTTGTGGGGTGTATCAGTGTACCCCACAAGTATCCCCAACTCAGCAGTTGGATCTAGCTCCTTTCGGGCATCTTTGGTCACATGGCAGTAAATCGATGATCCAAATATTCAGAAGTGACTCACATCTGGTCGCTTCCTGGAAAAGGCCTCCATTGGTGTCTTCATCCCTAATATACAGTGAGGACTTTTGTTCTGCAAGTACACTGTTGTATTGCATGCCTCAGCCCACAAATGAAGAGGTAGGTTTTGGTCATGCAACATCGCTCAAGATGCTCCCACAATAGATCGGTTCTTCCTTTCAGCCACCCCATTCTATTGTGGGTTATGGGCTGTCGTTAACTCCTGTTTAATTCCTTCTGCAGTGCAAAAGTCCTTACTATTGGGAGACATACTCTCGACCATTGTCGCTATGCAAGGCTCTTATTTTCTTTCCAGATTCTTTCTCTGCTAAGGCTTTAAACTCACAAAACCTCAAGAAGGTCTTATCCTTATTTTACATAAAGTAGATCCAACATCTACAAGGAAAATCATCAATAAAAATAACATAGTACCTTTGTTTAGCGGTGGAGGCTGTAAATGGTCCACAAACATCTGAGTGAACTTGCTCCAGGATTTCTCCAGCTATACTGCCTCGATCCTGAAAGGAATATTTTGCATACTTACCCAAGGTGCAACCTTTGCATGTATCTGTTTGCTCTAGTTTCCCCTTGGGTAGTCCGGTAGAAATTTGTTGCATGATTTTCACATGGTACAAGTGGCCCAATCTTCTATGCCATAGCTCGCCAACATCTTGGCTCTGCACCACCTCTGCTTTGGAACTCAATGCAACACAGCCGTCTACCTCCAGCTTGTAGAGATTCTTTACTCGAATCCCAATTATCTTGGTTTGTCTAGTGCCGACATGCCTCAGGAATACCTTTCCTTTACTAAAGACTACATCATAGCCTCTATCTTCTAACATAGCAACAGACACAAGATTCTTCTTCAGACCCGGTACATACTTTACATTAGTGAGGGTGAGAGGAGCTCCATACTCCTTCCGAAACACAACCGTACCTTCACCTAAAACACGGTACTTTCCATCATCGCCCATCTCAATGCGCATCTGGAGATCCTTCTCCTCTAGGGTACTTAATAGATTCTTGTCACCTGACATGTGGAAAGAGGCTCCACTGTCCAGGTACCAAACACATCCCACCATGGATGAAACCATGCATGCGATGAGAAAGAAATCCAACTCAAACTGTGAGGCTAGTGCCTCACCATCAAATCCCTTCGAGGATCCCCCTTCTTGGATTTCTTCTATGGACAATTTGTTGCAAAATGGGCCACCTCATGACAATGAAAGCATCGCACTTTCGATTTGTCAAACTTCACCACGGATGAACTGGATTTGGGATGAGACGTCTTCCCCTTCCTTTTCCTACCCTTACTTGTTAAGGCTAGATTTTCTTCATCATCTTTCTTTGATGAAGATCCATCTTTGGTGCTTCTTATCTCCTTGTGCATCAAATCCGACCAAAGTCTTTCCCAATCTGGCAGTTTCTCTCTTCCATTTACAGAGTCCTGGTAACTATGCCAACTCTTAGGAAGATCAAGGAGAGCTAGACTCACCATGTCATCATCAGTTGTTGTGATCGCTACACTTCCAAGCTCATCCCTGTAGGTGATGAGCTTGGTAAGATACATAGAGATCGTGTCGCCCTTTTCACACTTGATTTTCCGAAGCTTGTCTTTTAGTGCCAGCTTTCTCTGATCGTTGTTGTTCTGATATAGATCCTTCAATGTTTTCCACATTGAATACGGTGTCTCCTTCCCATGGAAGCTCGAGACAATGTGGTCTCGAACTCCCTCTAGGAGGATTCTCCTTGCTCTAGCCACACATTTCTTCCATTCCGCCAGTTCTTAGGCATTAGTTGTTGCAAGCTTGTGGATTTCTTGATCAATGAAGTCCTTCAAACCGTTGTCCTCTAATACCGTTTACATGCGATCCTTCCAGGCTATATAATTCGAGCTGCCATCAAGGGCATACTCGAGTCTCAAACCGTTGAACGCCATTGGTGAAATTGAGATGTGATAAGAACTCGATTTCTATAATCAGGAACTTGAAACTTCGAACTTCGAACTTCTTGTATATTGTTTTTCGCTTTAATCATCTTTGCTCTGATACCATGTAGAAATTTCACTTGTAGATCGATCACCTGATAATGCAATGTACTAAAGCAAAATACTAGATCTACTTCTACAACAAACTTTGCGGAAGCTTAATCGAATATGAGCAAGATCAAATGGAACACATATAACAATGGAAGAGAAAATAATTACACATGAACACAGAAGAATGCTCCGGGGAAAGCCTCAGCCTAAAACCCCAATCTTTGTATTATCATACAAGTGGAAATATGTCAAGATTACACAAAACCTTAACTCAGAAGTTATCCAGCTCTCAGTATAATCTTTCAACACAGCTCACAAGCTGAATAGACACAACATATGTCTTCCCTCAGCCCTCCAAGCCTCCTATTTCCTTGTGCAACTTTTCCTGGGGTCCAATGCTGCCACCTGTATGAATTGGCCTCATCGCACAACACATTAAACTCAGATTGAACTACGTAATCCTCAAGGAATGAATTCCTTCTGCATGCAAAAAATATTCACAATGGAATATCCCTGCAACTGATAGTACACTATCCCTCCATCTGATCTCAACTGGGTCTTTGACTGAACTGACATGCATAAGTTATTTATGAGAGAATATTTAGTTATCTGAAGTGCCGCAGTCACATGCATGCATGTATTAACTCACTGAACTCACAATCAATTCCTCCAACTGTTGAAATTAATCTAACTGGACTTAACTCAATTAACTGAGCTAACTAATTACAACTCATTCTTATGTCTTTAACTAAGTGATAAATTCCTCAATCAATGAAATAACTGTTGCATGTCCTCACATAGACTTCATGTTTGATTTTCTCCAACTAATTAACTCAAGATGAATTAACAAATACGAATTTTACTTCTCAATTTTAGTTCAGGGACTAACTAAAATTGGAATCAATCCCAAAATGCTATTTATGGCAGTGTTATTTTTAGCATTTCTTGTTGCTATTTTCAACACCCTCCCTCTAATTCTAAATCTATAAAACATGTAAACTCATTTGGTGTAAACACTTTTGTACATTCCTTTTAATATCCATAGTGATTAAACCTCCTTTCCTCCATCTAAGTCTAAATCTATAAAACATGTAAACTCATTCGGTGTAAACAATTTTGTACATTCCTTTCGCAATATCAATAGTGATTAAATCTCTCTCTCTCATTCTAAATCTATAAAACCTGTAAACACATCATTAAAAATGCATAGTTTGTACATTCCTTTAGCAATATCAATAGAGACTAAACCTCCCTCCCTCTTATTCTAAATCTATAAACCCTGTAAACTCATCTTTAAAAAATGCATAGTTTGTACATTCCTTTAGCAATATCAATAGAGACTAAACCTCCCTCCCTCTAATTCTAAATCTACCTCCCTCCCTCTACTTCTAAATCTATAACCCCTCTAAACCCATAATTAAAAATGCATAGTTTTACTGGTCACAATTTAGCTCAGAAAATAAGAGAAATAATAGAAATTATGGCATGATTTTGAGAAAATCTTGCACAAAATTTTGAAAATCCAAGTTACAGCTGTCAAACTTCAGAAATTTGAAAATCCAAATTATAGCTATTAAACTTCAGGATTTTGGGTGCCAAAATTTTTTATATTAGGCTGAATTCATTTTTCTTATCAAAAAACAATTTAAACACTACAACAATTATATTTCTTAAAAACAAAAAAATCACCGACTAGAAATTGGCCATTCAAGCAAAATTGTTTTGTAACCTTGATAGACAACTCCATTAAAAATTTTAAAATAATTTACATTATCGCTTATCAAATTTATTACATTTTTTTTACCTGTCCTTTTGACGTTTCAGATTTCTCATTCACTATCAAATACCAAATACCAAATACGTTTACGTGGAACGTCAAATTCCAACTGCTCGGCACATGAATGGAACGTCAAAATGTTTGTCTTTAATGAAACTTCCTTACCCCTGATTTGTTACAGTGACCAAAGGAATTGGAATTGGTGTTTCTAGAAGGAAATCGAACTCATCTCCTAAACGAATTTACGTACGAATTCAACTCAATGCTTCCGTATGTTTTACGTCTCATAAATCCGTGGTTGGCAAGATTTGTGGTTGCAGTGAGGAGGAAATTGCCACGAACTCTTCTGCAACGGTTCAACTCAATGCTTCCGTATGTTTTACGTCTCATAAATGCGTGGTTGGCAAGATTTGTGGTTGCAGTGAGGAGGAAATTGCCACAAACTCTTCTGCAACCGTTCAAACGAAACGATGGTATTAGATCCTTATATTTATCTATTAAAAAACAATTTAATTGCAAGAAGAACGAGTGATCATTTTCGCTGGGCGAGGAAACTGACACGGCCCACGAACGCTCTTTTGTAACGATCGTTCAAACAACGGTATTAGATATAACGACTCCGTTTGTTCAACGAAATAAAGGAATTCAGAAATCAATGGATTGACCCAGTTCCAGATATTGAGACATAAATAGAGTAACAAAGGCATAGACCGAATAGAGTACTCTGAAATCGTGGGATCATCCAGGCCAGGACGACCAAAATATTGAGGTTGAGGGAGCATTCCCAATCTCTGGAACAAATCTGCAATCTTATTTCTTTGTTATTGTATATCCGATGGCATCCTCTTCCACACCCACCTCTCCTGGCAACAACAACAACTATGTGTTTGACGTCTTCATTAATCACCGTGGACCGGATGTCAAAAGAACCCTAGCCACCGATCTCTACAATCGCCTTTGCAAACATGATTTGAGAGTATTTTTAGACCAGCAGGAACTGCAAGAGGGGGAGAACATAACTCCTCAAATTGAAAGCGCCATTAGAACAGCCTCTGTCCACATAGCAATCTTCTCTCCTGGTTATGCGGATTCAAGATGGTGTCTCGACGAGCTCCTCCTGATGGTGGAGACCATGTCTAAGTCGAGTTCCACCATCATCCCGGTCTTCTATGGTGTCAACCCTGCAGAGCTTCGGTGGACGCGGAGCAAAAATGGAGTCTACGCTCGAGCTCTCTGTGTGCTCGAAGAGAAAAAAACATCTCATAATCAACCACGATACGACTACAGCACAATTGAAAAATGGAGAAAGGCTCTCTCTGAAGTTGCAGACATAAAAGGTTTTGACGGAGAGAATTATAACGGGTGAGAACACCATCCCAATCTAGAAATTTTAATATTTGATTTTTTTGTTTTTGTTTTTTAATTGAAATGGCATTTTTATGTATACATTTCTGCATAGTGAATGAAAGGGAATTTGAAAGAGGGTGAAGATGAACTTCATATGCGTGGTAGCAATTAGCCCTTTTGTAATAAGATCAATAAAATCTTTCTTCCTTCGGAAAAATATTGACAAAGATCAGTAAAATCTCTTTTTCCTTGGGAAAATATCGACCAATATTCTAGAGTAGTAGAAACAAAATAGTGCAAAAGCCAGTGAAATTCATAAAATCTTCAGAGTTATAATGAATACTTCTAGATTACGTAAAGTTAGAGATATTCACAACTTGAGAGGCCAAAAATCCATAATTCCTAGCTTCAATATGTTCCCAGTCTTCTCTGGTTTTTTGGATAGACGAGGAAACCATATTGTTACAGTAGTTAAATATTTATACATCACGTATTAATATATAATAGAGGTGCAGGGGTTGTTGAGTTCGAATTACTTGAATTGTCTGAGAATAGAAAAACAAATAGATACAAAATTCATAACTTGAGTAACTAGAAATACATAATAAATAAATATAAAATTTGACAACTTGAGAAGCCAAAAACGCATAATTGCTAGCTTTAATAAGTTCCCCATTTTTTCCTGACTACCTGAAAAGGTAAGGAAACCAGATTACAGCAGTATTTAAATACTTATAAATCACACAAATATACAATAGAGTTGCGGTTGCTGAATTCAAATTATTTGAATTGTTTGAGAATTTTAAAGAGAGATATAATTCATCATCACAAAAGCTAATAATAATTACACATAAATTTAACTCACAATACCTAAACTTAAAAAAACAAAAATAGGAATCAACCAGTAGTAGCTTAACACATTGCCCCGGAACAAAAGTGCTCTAAGGTAGGAGACAACCGTGGAAGTTAAATTCAATTAAAACTTCTAACAGATACAGATCGACCATGCCACCATGCATATATTCAGCGTTTTTTGTTGGTAATTATGTTTTTTTTTTAACATAATTTTAATTCAGTCTCTTAGCTGAATAGCAGCATCTTACTTCTAAGGCATTAATTGTTGCTAATCAGGATTAATAATATAGATCAAGCAAATTTTAAATTATGTATCACTCAAACAGTTCAGAATTTTTTCTCCCGTTCATAACTCAGTTTACTAAGGGCTTGTATTCTTTTTTTAAGATCTTTGGTTCTACCCTTGTAGACTTAAGTGACTCTGAATGCTTCAGTACTTGTATTCTTTTTCGTTTGAAATCTTTGGTTCTACCCTTGTGGATGAAAGTGACTCTGGGTTGCTCAAACATTGTTCATGTTTGGTTTCTTTCACTGTTTTAGTGTGAAGACAGGTGTCTTGCAGTGCCTTGAGGCGGTCTTCAAACTCTGCAATTTTCATTCGGTATTCAGACCAAATGAGCTCCTCGAAGACGTCGTGGAAGCAGTGTTGAAAAATGTTAAAAGAACACTGGATGTGTCTGAATACCCAGAAGGCTTGGCAGAAAAACTGAAAGATTTGGAAACGACAGTGTCATTGCAACAGGAATGCGGGAAGGCCAGAGTTATAGGAATAGTGGGCCTTGGTAGGGTTGGCAAAACTACCCTAGCAAAAGAATTCTTCAACCATCACAGATCAAATTACAAGCGATCTTGCTTTTTATTTGATGTCAGAGAAAAATCTAATTTAAATTTCATGCAAAATATACTTCTGAAGGACCTGGCTCAATTGCATGGACAAATACGCAGCCCTGATGAAGGTAAAGTAAAGATCAGAAGGTATCTCCAATCTTGTCAGGCCCTCGTAATTGTGGACGACGTGGATCACGTTAAGCAACTGGATGCATTACTTTTACCAGCTAAAGATGTCCTTCATCCTAGCAGCTTGATTTTGGTTAATTCTCGCGATAAGCGTGTTCTTATAAACTCAGACATTGTAGAATCGTCCATTTACACATTGAAAGGCCTCAATCCACAACACTCTCGAGAGCTATTTTGTGTTGGAATTTGTAATTTCAACGCTGCCGTCCAACCCCCGAAACCACCGCAGAAAACCAGAAAACCGCCTGAAAGGTTATCGCACCGCTTTTTGTTAAAGGCCGTTTCCGTATGGTGGTGGTCCGATGCTGACATCTGTCCACCCATGACGTAAGCACCTGACATCCATCGGAAGGTAACGATGGATCAGCTCACCCAGCCCGATATGCGTCCGATCAAGGTGCATTTCTCTCCGCCGTCCGATTGAAGAGAAAGGACTCCGCCGTTTAAACCTGTCCCAAGTACATACGGGCCTGTAGAAATTAATGAAGCGTGAACCATAACCCATACATTAAATTAAATACATTGTCATATGTTTTGATAGGGGTTTTAATATTTATTACGGCGAAGTTAATATGGAGTATGGGCGGGCCGTAAAACATACAGTAAGTTTATTTTGTTTTCTTTTTAATATATGTTTAAAAAAACGTTGACCATTTTTGTCATATGAAAAAAAAACACACACGGGGTTTGTAATGTGATATTGTATTATCGCACGGGGAGAACAAAAACATGTGGGGTTTGGAGCAGCCAATAGAAATACACGGGGAATGTAATGTGAATATTGCATTGCAAACGAGGAGAAGAGTGTGTGGGCTCGCAGCAGCCATTAAAAAGAAACCAGGGGATTGTCATGTAAAAAGCATAAGGTGAAAATAAAAACAGGGTCCGCAGCACCTGTAAAAACCAACGAAGAAAAACTAGAGGAACGCACAGAAGTGCATGAATTTATTTTTGGGTTGTAATGTAATGTCATTTTTGGAATGAAATGCAGCAGGGTAAAAACCATTTTGTCTTGGTAATGTAAAAAGTAAAAAAAATTGCACAGCAGTGCAGGAGAAGAAGGAGAAGTGAATGAAGAAAACAAGGGGGCAGTTTTGGTTTCAAAACCATGAGTTGTTTCACACAGAAGTGAAAAGGTAAATGTGTAAATCCTTGTAAGTTTTGTTTTCACACAGCAGTGAATGTAAATGAAATATTTACATAGTGGTGTAAAATTTCAAAGGAGACAGAGTAATTTCTTTTGTAATGTTTTGGTGAATCCCTCTCAGTGAAAGAGGATGAATATGTCTCAGTAAATTCTCAGGTGAAAACAGAGTTATGGTTGAATGTTGTTTTTGGTAAA
>APFE030355304.1:29822-46404 GCA_000404065.3 Pinus taeda
AGAAGAAATCCTGCTCCAAGTAGAAAACCAGCTCCAAGAAGAATTGTAGCTGATGGCAAAAAGGCAAGAGGCAATGGTGATCATCAAAGGATCTCAAGGCAGCAAGACTTCAGAAGTACATCAAGGAAACCTCCATCTCCCAGGTACCAAAGTTCATTTTTTGGTTATTGTTATTCTTGCTCAAACTTTGGTCATATGGCAAAAAACTGTAGAGCATTTCATGGAGATAGATGTTGTGGTCCCCGACAATCTCCAAGAAATAATTTCACAAGAAGAAATCATGAATTTTTATTCATGGAAAATGTTGAATGTTTCAAGTGTCATGACATTGGGCATATGGCACGAGATTGTAACTTGACATGGGCTTTTACACAAGCTAGACCCATGCAAAAGAAGAAAGTTACACAAGTATGGAGAAGGAAGGAAAGGCAATCTGAAAATGCTTTGAACTCCCCAGCTGATCTAAATTTGTTTTGAGAAAAATCTGCCAAAAGAAGACAAGCACACATTAAAGGGGAGCTTGTAATTTTTTGTTGCTGAACTGTCTTTACAGTCACTCTTTTATGAAGACTTTTTTTTTAAAAGGAAAAATATGAAGTTAAATCTGCCATAAAAGCAGAGAAGAAAAAGGGGCAGCGCTCAAATGTGAAGTGTAGCAGCGCAATAAGAAAAATATGCAAAGCATGGAGACCCTCACAGCAGTGGGAAGATAGAACATAAAACAGCAGTGTTTGAATTTTGTTATGGAGCACATGCATTTAAATGCATAGCAATGGAAGGTAGTTTCCTTCTATGTAATGTGAGAGAACATACTCACAGCAGAGTGAGTACAATACACAACAGTAAAAGAATGTAATGTTTTTTTATATGCAATGCAGCATGCAAAGAAATGCATAAAGAGAAACAGGGACAGCAGATTTTTAATGCACATGGGTGAATGATAATGTGTGGCAGCAGAAAAATGAAAGGAACTGCACAGCAGTGCATTGGGTAAAAAAAATGAAGACTAAGATTGTGTGAAGCAAGGTGTAAAAAGAAATGGCAGCAGCCCGTGTTAATTTTTTTTGTTTTGTTGTGTGGAGAATGCAGCGCAAAACAGCGTGAAGATGATTTCTCTCTATGAGCAAGTAATGGAGAGTAAAGAGTTGGTGTATGGGCACACAACAGTGTGATGAAACAAAAGGCAGCCACAGTGCAAATTGCAGAGGCAACGCAGCCGCAAATAAAAACCCAGGATGACAGAGTCTATGGTTATGGGTATGGACAACAATGCATAAGAAAAGGCAGCAACGTGATGGCAAGAAGGAGAAGCACAATAGTGCGAAGAAAATTAAACCAAAACTAAGAGAGTGCAGAAATGTGTTTTTACACAACAATGCAAATAAGAAAAGTCAGCAGCTTGAAGTTTTTGGACAGCAGCAGATGGAAAAGAAATTTTTCCTTTACAGCAGTGTAAATTTGTAAGGTGGGACAGAGCAATTGTTCCAGAAAAGACAGAGTATTATGTCTTTGAAGAATGCACAGCAATGCAAAGTTTGCAAAGAAATGTAAGTGAAGTGCAGCGACACAACAGCAAGTGTAGACACAGCAGTGTGAGGTAGACGCAGCAAAGAAGATGGCACAACAGTGCAGCAGAGAATATGTAGCAGCATAAAAGAACAATGTAATGAGTATGCACAACAGTGCAATGAATGTTTTGTTTTGAAACTGCATCTAAAGCAGTGTTTGGCGGTAATCCCTCCGTGAGAGGAAGTAAAGTTCTTAGTGAATCCCTCTGTTAAAGAGGAAGGTGTTTTTCAGCACAGTGTCATGGGAAATCCCTCTATCAAGAGGATGATGCTTTTCAGCATAGTCACAGGTAAATCCCTCTATCAAGAGGAAGGTGTTCTTTAGCACATTGTTATGGTGGATCCCTCTATCACGAGGAAGGTGCTCTTAAGCACAGTTTCAGGTTAATCTCTCTATTAAGAGGAAGACTATTTTGTTGCTTGTGGAACTGCATGTGAAGCAGTGTTGGAGAATCCCTCTGTGAAGAGGAAGATGCTTTTTAGCATAAACAGGTGAATCCCTCTAGTTTAGAGGAAGATGCTTTTCAGCATAGATAGTGGTTAATCCCTCTGTTAAGAGGAAGACTCTTTTGCAACAGCAGCAGGTCAAGGAGTTGAGGAAGTGTTCGGGTAAGATGAATGCCCAGCAGTTGAAATTAAAGGGGAGTGTGATTGTAATTTCAACGCTGCCGTCCAACCCCCGAAACCACCGCAGAAAACCAGAAAACCGCCTGAAAGGTTATCGCACCGCTTTTTGTTAAAGGCAGTTTCCGTATGGTGGTGGTCCGATGCTGACATCTGTCCACCCATGACGTGCCCATGACGTAAGCACCTGACATCCATCGGAAGGTAACGATGGGTCAGCTCACCCAGCCCGATATGCGTCCGATCAAGGTGCATCTCTCTCCGCCGTCCGATTGAAGGGAAAGGACTCCGCCGTTTAAACCTGTCCCAAGTACATACGGGCCTATAGAAATTAATGAAGCGTGGACCATAACCCATACGTTAAATTAAATACATTGTCATATGTTTTGGTAGGGGTTTTAATATTTATTACGGCGAAGTTAATATGGAGTATGGGCGGGCCGTAAAACATACCGTAAGTTTATTTTGTTTTCTTTTTAATATATGTTTAAAAAAAGGTTGACCATTTTTGTCATATGAAAAAAAAACACACACGGGGTTTGTAATGTGAGGAGAACAAAAACATGTGGGGCTTGGAGCAACCAATAGAAATACACGGGGAATGTAATGTGAATATTGCATTGCAAACGAGGAGAAGAGTGTGTGGGCTCGCAGCAGCCATTAAAAAGAAACCAGGGGATTGTCATGTAAAAAGCATAAGGTGAAAATAAAAACAGGGTCCGCAGCACCTGTAAAAACCAATGAAGAAAAACCAGAGGAACGCACAGAAGTGCATGAATTTATTTTTGGGTTGTAATGTAATGTCATTTTTGGAATGAAATGCAGCAGGGTAAAAACCATTTTGTCTTGGTAATGTAAAAAGTAAAAAAAATTGCACAGCAGTGCACGAGAAGGAGGAGAAGTGAATGAAGAAAACCAGGGGGCAGTTTTGGTTTCAAAACCATGAGTTGTTTCACACAGAAGTGAAAAGGTAAATGTGTAAATCCCTGTAAGTTTTGTTTTCACACAGCAGTGAATGTAAATGAAATATTTATACAGTGGTGTAAAATTTCAAAGGAGACAGAGTAATTTCTTTTGTAATGTTTTGGTGAATCCCTCTCAGTGAAAGAGGATGAATATGTCTCAGTAAATTATCAGGTGAAAACAGAGTTATGGTTGAATGTTGTTTTTGGTAAATCCCTCTCAGCAAAGAGGATGAATGTATATCAGTCATTTTATTTTAATGAATAGAGATCTATTATGGTGATGAAATACTCTGTTCTCAGCTATTTTTTTTTAAAAGGGTCCTTTGAGCAAAAAGATCCTAGAGCAAAGGAAACAGAGCATTGCCTCTGTATTTTATATTTTGTGGTTTTGGTATTTTCCCATCCCATTGCAACAAAAATACCCAACATTTTAGTCGCATGCTTTCGGACAGGCTCATCCAGTTGTACGATATGATGAAGTGGTTCAAAAGTTTTTAGATGGCTGCCAGGGATTGCCCTTATCTCTAAAAGTGCTCGGGGCTCATATGCGCGAAATAAACAGTTTGACCTCTTGGAAAGCCCAATTGCATAAAATTTCCAAAATCCTTCCAGAGGATATACAAAGCAGGCTTAAAATTAGCTACGACGGTCTGGATGAAGAGGAGAAGAAAATATTCTTAGACATTGCCTGTTTCTTCATAGGAGAAGATATGGATACTGTTATAAGAATATGGGACGGATCCGATGGCGAAGGAGGATTGAGTGTTGGGAACCTGCAAAATAAATGCCTAGTGGAGGTGGACGAGGAAAACCGTATAAGAATGCACGACCACCTCCGAGAACTGGGCAGACATCTCGCGGACAAGGATGGTGAGATTCGGCTCTGGGGCCCAACTGACAACGTTCTTGATAATCTTTCTGGCCAATTACCTGTAAGTATTTTGAAACTTTTGGGTCTCAACGGACGTTGGTTGGAAAATAGCGTTGTGTTATCAAAATTTTGTGAAGTTTTAATTTTTTGAAACTATGCAAGAATGAGTCTTGTTCTAACAGCCTCGAGTGAACTCAGGTGCGTGGAATTAGAATGGTTCACGGAAATCACACTGAACAATCTTTCGAAAACCTTATGGAGCTTGCAGGCAGTCGTTTATCAAGTAATATGAGGAGGTTGCAGTTGCTTAGGGCAGACGGTTGTTTTGTTGAACGCCTATTCTGTGTTGGGCAGTTAACACAACTTATATATCTTCGCTGGGAGAACTGTCCGATCTTCTCCTTACCTTCCACGATTCCCATAAAGAATTTAAGAGTATTACATCTAGAAGGCGAGAATCTGGAAACACTGTGGCAACATGAATCTGAGGTATATGTTTGTTTTGTTTCTCTTCCAATTGTAAAATCGCTTTCAATTAAGAATTGTTTTATTATACCGCTTGACATTTACAGCGTCAAACCCACTTTAATAATGTATGTGAACATTGCAGGCACCTCTACAGTTGAGGGAATTACATATCTGTGCTCCCCTTTCATACGTTCCAGAGTCGATTGGGAACCTGAAGCACCTTGAAAAATTTGTCCTGTACAAGAGTAATCTGGAAGCTCTGCCAAATGAATTCTGCCATATGCATTCCTTGAAACTCCTCGGGTTAAAGGAATGTGAAAATATGACAGTGCTGCCAAATTCAATCGGCAACTTGACAGGACTCCAAAGTCTTGATTTGTGTGGGTGCTCCAGTCTGCAGAGGCTCCCAGACTCAGTTGGGAACTTGACAGGCCTCCAAAGTCTTGTCTTGGCCCGGTGCTCCGCTCTGCAGACGCTCCCAGGCTCGGTTGGGAACCTAACCGGCCTACAAAACCTTGATTTGGCAGTGTGCTCTGCTCTGCAGCGACTCCCAGACTCAATCGGGAACCTGACGAGCCTCCACTTTCTTGAATTGGCCTCGTGCTCCTCTTTACAGACGCTGCCAGACTCGGTTGGGAACCTGACGGGCCTCCAACGTCTTGATTTGGCATGGTGCCCATCTCTGCAAACTCTTCCAGACTCGATTGGTAACCTAACGGGCCTCCAACGTCTCGATGTGGGTGGGTGCCCCACTCTGCAGACGCTTCCAGATTCAGTCGGTAACCTGACGGGCCTACAAATTCTTTACTTAGGCGGGTGCTCTACTCTGCAAACACTCCCAGACTCTGTTGGAAACCTGACGGGACTCCGGGATCTTGACTTGGGCGGGTGTTCCGCCCTCCAGACACTCTCAGACTCAATTGGGAATCTGACGGGCCTCCAACGCCTTAAGTTGGGCGGGTGCTTCGCTCCCCAAAAGCTCCCAGACTCGGTTGGGAACCTGACGTGCCTCCGACGCCTTCAGTTGAGCGGCTGCTCCGCTCTCCAGACACTCCCAGACACGGTTGGAAACCTGACGGGCCTCCGACACCTTCAGTTGGGCGGGTGCTCTGCTCTCCAGACGCTCCCAAACTCCGTTGGGAACTTGAAGGACCTTAAAAGCCTTCAGTTAAGCGGGTGCTCCTCTCTCCGGAGGCTACCAGACACGGTTGGGGACCTGACGGTCCTCCAAAAGTTCCACTTGGGCGAGTGCTCCGCTCACCCAGACTCGGCGGGTTCCGAATAATTAAAAAAATTATTCGTATTTTTTTAATGCGTTCTAAGTTCCTATTGTAGACGGTTTAATTTTTTTTGTAGGCTCATTTAAGATAAATTTATTCAAAGTATTTAGTAAAAGATTAAATTACTTAATATGCATATTTTCATCGACATCAAATTTTGGGAAAAAATGTGTGGAATGCCTCAGTAAGATCAAGATTTTTGAAAAGCTTTGTAGCAAAATGTTGAAGAGAGTAGCCGATCTAAATTTCTAGAAGCACTGCAGTGACTCTCAATCTTTCCGTTCTTCACTAGATTTCCTCTGCGACAACATAGACCAGATCTCAATCTTTCCGGAAGCACTGCGCTGAAATCCAGCATACCCGGTTTGTTCTTGCGCACCTGTTAAAATCTATAAATAACATTTACAACTTTCTTTTGAAGTGAATAGTGAGCTATGGGCAATCTTAAATTGTAGATTGTTTATCACTGCGTCCAATATATTCGATCACTCGTCATAAACTCATTTGCAAATTTGATTTCATTATACTCAAAGCAGCTCCCTCACACCGGGCTTGGCCCATCCAACACCGTTCAATTCCTCCCTTCGAAATTTCCATTTGTCATCCAACTCATTCCTCGCTTTCAGCTCTACTCACAACCCATCATCACCTGTTCTTAATTATTGATCTCGCTTTCCGCTCTTATCAACCCACCATTCTTTGACTTCCGAAACCCTAAACTCACATCCCCTCTCATACCGATTCTAGCACCATCTCCTCCTCTTCTCGTAGTTCGGATTCTCCTCGACCTGCACCTTGTGCCTCGGATTTGCAGTCTTCATCTTCTGCTTACCTGATCTCATATTCCCTCTCTTAATCCGATCCTAACACCTCTGTATTGCTTACAATACAGATTTAACTCTTCCTACCGAAGGAATTTTGAGAAATACACATGTACACAGATTGCTCAAAACAATTTGTATTACTATTGAATCACAAACCCCAGATATATGCCTATGCCACATAAATAGTTCTTTATGATATCCAAAAACATAAATAGTGTTTTATGAGATCCAACAATTTCTAAACAGAGATTATTTTTGAGAAAATATATCAAGAAGACAATCCTACCTATATATTAATGTAAGCATTATTCCAAGTCCCCCTTTTCATGCTTACATTACATCATTACAAAGATTATTACAAGAATCATAAATTACATATAGTCAAATCTGTTTGGCTGGTCTTCAGCAGCGCTCACATTCAACAATTTCTAAACAGATAGATTATTGTTGAGAAAATATATCAACAAGACAATCCTACCTATATACTAATGAAAGCATTATTCTAAGTCCTCCACTTCAATACTTACATTACATCATTACAAAGATTATTACAAGAATCATAAATTACATATAGTAAAATCTGTTTGGCTGGTCTTCATCAGCACTCACATCCACTTTGAAACCTCGCAAACACCACTCTTTCTTCACCACCTCATGTGAGTTGTCCCCTAAACTCCATTTAAAAACATAAACGCCTCTTGACTATCTTTGCAAACTTTGTGTAATTGACACCTCTAGACCATCTTTGACAAACTTTGTATAATTGACGCTTCTTGATCTCCCGAAGGACAACCTCAATACTGAACCACCCAATGGACACACTCTCATCTATCAAAACACTGCTAACTACACTTTTGATAGTTGTATAGGTGAGTTGTCTGGGTACCGAGTGTATCCAACAGTCAGTTATGCCACTGACCTTTCTAGATAAATGGATCTCATAACATAACCTGTAAATGATGTTTTTGAAGCCCAAAGCATAACAAGACCCATCAGCTTATAACAAATTCACACAATCAAATTAATTATATGTTTGAAGGTTTCCAAGCACCAAGAATCACTAATTTGAATTATGAAACACTATTCATTAATTGGTTCTTTGTCCTATATGTTTTAGGATAGTGAGTTATACCAATACTAAATTCTAGACACAACCACATTTCTTACACTTATACATCACATCCAAAGACATCCTAGTTACAACTTCAAATTCGTAGCTTTACTTTGACAGCAACAAAATTTAGTTTTGGAGGATAAGAGAGAAAAGCACGCATAGTAGAGAAATCATCTAATATTTTGTTGTTTCAAACGACCTCTCGCTGCCATATCTGCCCAAGGTAGCGCTGCACCAGATGTCAAGCCCCTTTTCCATGATCTTTTAGACCATTAAAATGAATGCTAAGAATACATCCAATAATGGCAAGTGCCACATTCAATTATAGTCAATTTAATCAAGTTAGGACAACGTGAGACACTTTCGTACATCTTATTCCTTGGCACTGGACAACCATAGCAAAGGCATGGTGGATCCCCTCAAAAGCTTCATACCTCAAATTGTCCACAAAATGTTAATCCAGGCGGCTTCTAGAGAAAGCTTGAAGCTTAGACAGAACCTGATGCTGTTGACTGGACGCAGGACTATACAACCATGACCATGTATTCATCCTGCCCATCTGGTTCTGTGCATTTGCTTCAATGCACCCCCATATCTGCTGCTCTGCAACCAGTTCTGCAGGATTCAACGTCATCTACTATATTTCTCTTATCATCACGGCCAAGCTCAATAACATTTTCTTCTGAAACTTTTTCCTTGTGGAGAAATGGGATGTGCCATTGTGCAAACACTATGTTGAATACGCTGTGAAATACAACTGTTGAGATGAATCTGATCAAATTAGATGAGTTGTCACGCGTCGGATCAAATTCTCATGGTCCTGGCCTCCACGCATATTCCAACTGGGCTGAGACAACGCTTCAGGTGAAGGAATATGAGCTAATGCTACACGATTCCCACACTACGCCTCAGATTGATTCCGACAATCTCAAATGTCTCTACAGGAAATGTCGCACTCTGGTCAGGGCTCAGACAGTATGCAGCAGGATGCAAATGTTTGGACAACACAGCCAATGCCAACCCCTTTCAGAAGGAAATACTAGACACCCTTCACCAGGTCAAGATTGCCACAGTGAAGGATTCCACACCACCTAAAACAAAAGAACAAACAGATTTGTAGATCCACAAACTACACACACCCATCTATCCTAATCTGTATACAGAGAATTAAATCTCAGATATCTTGCATTTTCTGGGCCCTCCATTGAGGGAGTCAGGCCCATCTGTAGGCTCTAATACCAAAAAGGAATTTTGAGAATTACACATGGTACACAGATTTCTGAAAAAAATTCATATTATTATTTAATCATAAACACCAAATATATGTCACATAAATAGTGCTTTATGAGGTCCAACAATTTCTAAACTGAGAAATTATTGTTGAGAAAATCTCTTAACAAAACAATCCCCTTAACAAACCAATCCTATCTATATACTAATGTAAGCATTATTCCAAATCCTACACCTTCTATTAAACCTTCGAGTGTGACTTTTTCCTTCACCCAACCTCCCTCATTCCCCTCAAACTCTCATCTTCCCTACCCTAATTCAACTGGGACTCTAATTGTTAAAACCAACAACCAACAATCAAGCAGAGGCCTATGTGCTTTTGCAAAGATTCACTCCTATGTGCTTTTGCAAAGATTCACTCTCGCTTATCAGCCAGGAGAGAAATCTAAATGTTATAGGGGATTCCATGGTTATCCTGCTCCATATGAACAAATCGTCACCCACAAGGACAATAAGCTAAATGCTCTTCTTCACAGGATTTTTGACCTACAGTTGAAATTCACGAAATTCAATGGTTCCATTTTCTTTGAAATCACTATCAGAAAGTAGATCAGCCAGCCAACTTAGCACTTCACCAAAAGAGATGGGATTATCATGGTCAACGGGCAGCCACATCATCATTCTATCCCATAGCATGTCATCTACACCATGTGGCAACTTGCATGCAATATCTCCCAAGCAAAAGCACTCAAGGTGAGTAGTCCACGTAAGGAGATTATATTTGCTGGTCACTGTAAGCTTGAACGAACTCTCAGCTAGGGTTTTAAATTTTGTAATCTGAACAATATGGATACTCAATTCTGCAATTTTGGGCAGTATGGATACAGACGGGCCTGTTATACATTTTGGAATCAATTTGTACGTACAAATTGTCATGACAACATTTAGACTGGGGGTTGTCACCCTAATCTCCGATCTCTTCGTTTAACCCTGTCTTCCGCGGCTAAGGGGGTAGACCCTATGGGACAATGGATGATCAACTGTGGACTAGTTGGGTTGGGAGACACGAAGGAAAACAAGCACTTAATTGATTTTATTAAGTTAATAGACTAGTGCCTTATGGAGTTAATGACTGAATGATTATTTATTAAATGCTTGCAGAAATATGAGCTCATTAACAATCATTTACCATCAAATAACTCAAATAAAAGTTAACTTTCACCAAATGCGAAATAATTGATAAATACTCAATGGCTTAACAATATTCCAGCAATTAAAATTTGAAAAATTAAACGCGTTAAATAACCACGTAATTTTAAATACTAACCAATTATTATGTGTTTTCTTGTTTGAACACTCATCTTACATTGTAAACAAGTTCTGTTATTCCAAAAAATAAGTTGGTAGGGACTCGCTACCTCTCCAACTACTCTTGTATACAAGTTCTGTTATTCCAAAAAATAAGTTGGTAGGGACTCGCTACCTCTCCAACTACTCTTGTTTCAACCATGAAAACATTTAATAAAGTTATTTTTCTGACCAGTGACCATTATGACATCCAAGGATCTGAAACTCATAGCATTTATTTATATCCATAGGTTGGAATCAAACCTGAAATTTCAGATTTAGTTTAAAGCGATTCAGATTTAGTTTAAAGTGAAAATTTGATGAAGGTTATGTGACTTCTGTAAAAATTATGTGTCATCCCATCGAGGGGTCATTCTCTTGACCACTGAATATAGGACACTCGAAATGGAATTTTCTCGACTTTTGGGGTTGAGTAGAACTAAGATTAATATCCCTTTTCATTTGGTTGAGTTTTAGTTAAGGAAAGAAGGAATATTATTTCAAATTGTACCAGGTTCAAAACTTTTTCCATTAAGTTTTGCAAAAACAAGAACATGCTAAAGCTTATTAACACTACTTATTGCTTTATTTAACTCTGCAAATTTTTAATATATATATGCAAAAGAAAAAAATTGTTTTTTTTTATTATTAAATTTATTAAAAAAATTGCAAAAACAAGAACATGCTAACATTACCTCTTGCTAAAGCTTATTAACATTACCTCTTGCTTTATTTAACTCTACACACATGGTTCTCACAAAGGATAAAACTCTTACCCCTACTATTGAAGAATTCATACAAAGAATAAAGTTCAAATATGGGGCATTTTGGAAGGCTATAGTACCGCTTAATTTGAAAGAAGAGGCTGACATATGGTGGAACTCACTTGGCATCAAACAGTTGTCCAAATTTTCGAATGAAGAATTTGAAAAACTCCTTATGGACAAATGGTCTTGTACTAGAAAAAAGAATGAGACACGTTAGAGGTTATGTTCTACTGGTGTCTCCTTATTGCAGGTTCATGGATTGATTCAAAATGAGAAAATCATTGTGTCTATAAATCCGAGTTGCAAACAAAATCTCATAAATGTCAACTTGGCAAAAAAATTGCAAGTGCCAGCAAAACACATTGAAAACACACAGGGTGTTCAAGTTTATAAGGATTTGAAGCTTTCTATGGATAAGTATGTGCTGCATGGTGATTTTTATACTTCAGATATGGATAACATGGATGTTGGTTTGGGATATCCTTGGATGGAATTTGTGGGTACTATCAATATTAATGTCAATATCAGTTGATGGTCGACAATCAAACACAAACAGAGGTTGAAGCAGAAAAGGTTACAGGTGCTGATACATCAAATAAGGGCTCAGTGGTTGAAGTAATATTGGAAGATAAAACACCACAGCAAGCACCACAACATGCACCCAATAACAGTCAGGCTCCAAGGAAGGGTGAATTAAAGAAAAAAACATCGTGGGTTAAAACTTCAACATATCATCACCCACATCACCCCGCAAGACAACAACCCACAAGATGGCAACCAATTAGCCACAAGGACAACAACCCCCGCAGGACAGATAGAGAGGAGTGAAGATCCACCTACTACACATCAACACAGAAGAGCTACCACGGTCAACTTCTATCTCAAGTGAGCGAGGCACCAGCGAGATCGAGGGATCACCTTTCTCTTGGATGGCTAGATGCACGTGCATGGTACCAGTGGACTACTCTTTTGAGTAGATCTTATTATTTGTGTTCTTCCCATGTTTCGGAGATGAAACATGCTAAGGGGAGTGGAATTTATATACCTAGGGGGGATAATATGGAGTACAAAAGGTGGTATCCAAGGTAATAGTGTAATAATGGGATGGGCCATAGTAATAAATAAGGTGGTTAACCCATATCATGTAAGGGACCAAAAGTAGTTAGTAATAATGTAATGGGCCCATGGTATTAGTTCGATGGTATGAGCGAACCATGGTAATGGCCCATGGTATCGTATGTATGAGGCCTATATAGAGGCTAGAGACTCCACATGGAGAGATGTCAAGCAATATTGTATGAACAGGCATATGGCTTGTGGAGTGTTCTCCTTCCTTAAGGAGTGAATGTATGGTGTTGCCCTACCTTAAGGGTTTGATTAATAAAGAATCATTTCTATATTCAAATATTGTTATTCTTTGGTTTATTTCTAATCTCATATATTTTTTGGGTTAGATCTTTAACAAGTGGTATCAGAGCTATAACATGAGCCCTATGGATACCTTGATTTGTCCCACTGTTCTATATAGCTCAAAGATTTGGGGATCGTCTTTACTAGAGTGGGATTGGGCTTCAATTGAGAGACTCCAGACTCTTCTTCTTCGTCACATCATTATATGCAAACAGAAAATACCTCAGCACATCATTCTTGCAAAATTTGGAGCTCAACCCTTTCAGCTTGAGACAGTGTTCAGTTTGGTCTCATTCTTGCTTCGTGTCCCGGGATTTGCAGACTTGATAAAGAGTAGGGATCGTTACCCTTACTTGGCATATTTCTCTTCTAAGAATATTGCTCGTTCTACTCCCTCGGGCTAGGCTAGATGTTGGATCGTCTCCCTCCTTTCGGATATTCCTTGAATGCTCCTGGTCACCTTTTACCTACTAGACAAGAGTTGAACAAGATCATCAAGGAGGACATCTACAGGCAATTCGTCCAGGTCACTTAAGTCAATCTTCTGAGAGGGTTGCGCCCAAACATGGCCTAATACGCTGAGCACTTCTTGGAATTGAGAGACGGGCTCATTATTCGACCCCAGTATATGTTTCACCATTGGATGCATGCTCTTCGCATTCCTCTAAGCCAGTTCAGAGTAGGTTCTCATAGACTTCGAGTACAAACGAACCACCAGATTGATAGGCCAGACAGAATCTGTCAGGTACGTCATTTATGAGCAATAGAGACCGAGGTGCACTTCATTTTTAAATGCCCTATCTACTACGATATCAGAGGAAGGTTCCATTGCTTTTTCAAAGACTCTCAGACCCTCATAGACCTTTTCAGGTATCTCGATCAGATATGTTTAGCCCTATATATGTAAGAGGCTCTTAGGTTCCGAGCGCATATTCTTTAGCCTCCCATCAGACCAGACTGCACACAAAGGATCACGACATTTTTCAGGGTACTACATTCCGACAGGGGCACAAAGAGAACGATTGATATCGTTTCATATCGAGACTCTAGATCAGTGAAGATCTGTGCGACCTCACATCACCACACAAGACCCCAACAACCAAAACCGTCTCAAATCCATCCCTGGGAGACGGACTAGGTCCTCCAGACCTCAACAGTGCACAAACTCCGCCAGACAACGAGTTAGTGGACAATCTGTACCTCCCACTAACCCTCCATCAGGCCAGCAAAGTTTGTGGATTTTTTTCAGTGCTCTTCAGTCAATCTCGAATGTTAGGAGAGGTTGGTTTGATCCTCTTTGTCAGGGCATTCCATACATTGTTCTTTTTATGTTCCTACATTGTACCTTGTATATTCATGCACTGTATTTTTTATAGGAGACCGTTTTGTTCTCCTGCATTTTATGGACATCATTGTACTCAACAGTCCCTTTGACCTACTTTGTGGTCATTAGTTGGACATAAATACAATTATATTATCTTATTTGCAAATTTTCAGCATATATATGCAAAAGAAAAAAGAATGAAAATTTATTGTAAAAAAATAGATTTATTAATAAAATTGGGATGAAAAACAACTTATTTTTGTTATAAATTTTTATCTGCACCGTAAAAAGAAAATCAATCATAATTAGAACAAAACCTAAGAATACAAAGCCTCAAATTCTAAATAATTATATATAAAAAGTAAAGAACATTACTAATTTAAGTCAATGTCTTGGTGTAAACAATTTTGTACATTCCTTTCGAAATATCAATAGTAACTAAACCTCCTTCCTCCTAATTCTAAATCTATAAAACCTGTAAACTCATCATTAAAAAATGTTGATAAGTGTGCAACAAGAAATGCTTGTTGAGAATGCCACAAGATGATGGAGCTGTGGAAAGGAGTCGCCTTCACTAAGTGGGCCCGCAGGCTATTTTTGGCGCAAGTCTATTTTTAGACTATGTCTATTTTTAGACATATGGATCATGTCTATGGATTGCAGTTTGTTGTTTATGGATGATTGATCAAGTTGGAAAAATAAATGGACTTCTATTTTTGATGAAAGTGTGAGTGATCACAGTGTGAGTGATCAAGTCTATTTTTAGACTGGCTGTCAAAAATAGAAAAGTCAAATATTATTATCTCACAATAATATTTGGACTATAAACTTTGTCTTATTCTCTTGGAGCACTTCAGTTCGAGCTACGGATGTGGCACATGCAATTGCATGAAGGAAATACGTGGTTCTTATGGGTGAGTTGAATATTTGCATGCATGACTTCAGTTAGAACTCAAGTGAGTTGAGTTTAGTGGACTGGAGGTGCAGTTGATGGAGTTGTGTTCAGTTTAGCTTTGTTAAACTGGTTGTATTTAGTCTAACTGGCAAATAGACTAGAGTTGAGTTGGGTGAATTAGTTATTAATTAATTCACAAGTTATTAACTTATAATACAACTAATGAATACATCAGTTAACTCAGTTGCATGTCAGTGCATGTTCAGTTCAGCAGGGATAGGTGATAGAGAATCAGATTGCTATCAGTTGTGACTATAGTTGTGCACCAGATCTTGCACAAATCAGGGGATTGAGTATGCCAATGAGTTTGCCCACATTGTAGCTTGTTCTCACGTGATTTAGCCAAGGAAAGACGTGGCTGCCTTGGAATTATCATCGGTTCTTGTGCAGGTATTGAGCAGCGGAGGCAGGCAAGCAGCGAAGAGATTTGAGCCAGTGATTGATTCAAATTTGAGCTGTATTGTGTGTAACAGGTGGAGCTGGTACTGGATTGCTTGTGATAAGCATTGTACTTTGTAATGTTACATGACTCAATCATTAATATACAGATAGTTGGGGTTTTTAGGGAGATGCTTTTCCTGGGATACATACTGTGTTAATGTGTGAATGCTCTTGATGTTTTATTGTTATTGATGCTGCTATATTGATGATCAACGTAGAGGAGCTTATGTATTGTGTATGTTTTCCGCAATAGTACATGAACAGGATAATCTTTGTTGAATATGTGTTAAATTATTCAAAATTTCTACATGGTATCAGAGCTGGTTGATTTGTAGAAGAGATTTCTATAGGATATCAAAGCGAGGATTGATCATCAGATCTAAGTGACTATGTTTTATTTCTTCAGGCAGAGTCTGTAATCGGGCCAGGTAGCCTCTGGATTCATCCTTCTTTTGGAAGGTGAGATATTCGGTGAATGCCCATACAGTCGATCTCTGTACAAGAAATACTTCGTTCTCAAGAATTTTAGATCGGAAGCAGTTGAGTTTTTTGAGCTGGTGGAATGGCGCTCAAGGATAAAACTCAGAAACATTAAGTGTGAGAATGGAGACAGTATGTCCCAGTATCTCACGAAGTTCACCCAATGTCGGGATGAGCTGGGAAGTGTGGGGGTGACTGTCGATGATGAGGATGGTGAGTCTAGCACTCCTTGGCCTTCCTAAGAGCTGGCATAGCTACCGGGACTCGGTGAATGGAAGGGAGAAAACTGCCAAAATGGGAAAGACTATGGTCAGATCTTGTGCAGGAGGAGATCAGGCGGAGCACCAGAGACAGTTATTCATCTATGCATGATGAGGAGAACTGTGCCTTAGCAAGTAAGGCAAAGAAGTGGAAGGGGAAGGTTTCTCTTTCCGAATCCAGTTCTTCCAATGATGGGAAGAAGGTTGACAAGTCGAAGGTGAGATGCTTTCGTTGTCATGAGTTGGGCCATTATGCTACTAATTGCCCAAAGAAGAAGTCCAAGAAGGGATCCGAGGAAGGATCTGAAGGTGAGGCACTTTCTTCACAGTTTGAGTTGGATTTCACACTCTTCGCATGCATGGTTTCATCCATGATGGGAAGTGGTTGGTTTCTTGACAGTGGAGCTTCTTTCCACATGACCGGTGACAAAAGTTTGTTCAGTACTTTGGAGGAGAAAGATCTCCAGGTACTCATAGGGATGGGTAATGATGAGAAGTATAGTGTCGCAGGTGTAGGCACGGTTATTTTTCAGAGGGAGCATGGAGCTCACCTTACCTTGACCGATGTCAAGTATGTACCAGGACTGAAGAGAAACTTGGTGTCAATCGCGATGCTGGAAGACAGAGGCTATGATGTAGTCTTCAGAGACGGAA
>APFE030355312.1:1748-54430 GCA_000404065.3 Pinus taeda
TTACATGATATAGGTTAACCACCTTATTTATTACTATGGCCCATCCCATTATTACATTATTACCTTGGGTACCTCCCTTTGTACCCCATATTACTCCCCCTAGGTATATAACACTCATCCCTAACTTGTCCCACAAAGCCTTCATCGTAGCTTCCCCTGATACATTCAGCAATACTGGATCTGAGACACACAATCATATTGTGCTCTTTGCCTTCCGATCCAACTTCTTCCATTCTTCATCGGACACTCCCTTGGGTTTAGTACCCAGATCTACCTTGATCCACTAGTCTCTATCCACCAACAGATCCTCCATCTTGAGTTTCCACAACTCAAAAACCTGACCATTAAATTTTTCGATCTCTATCTTTCTATTGCTCGCCATCTTCTTTCACCACCAGAATCGATCTCGCAGATCTCCCACTGAATAGGGTCTACCACAGTCCCGAGTGAAACCCCTCAGCAACAAAGGCGTCCCCTTGAAGCCAAAACAACTCTGATACCAAATGTAGGTTTTAACCCCATACATAAATTACCTGCATATGAATTATAAAACATGGAAAATAAATAATGCGAGATCATAACACATAAAACACATATACACAGAGATTTTCCCTTGGATCCCAAAACCAGGACTACTAGCTTGATTTTTCATTATGTTCCTTTCAATGTTACAATACATATTTATACATGTTGAAGCATCCAATACCATGGACTGAAAACCATCGCGTCCATTACCATGGACCGAAAACCATCGCGTCCAATACCATGGACCAAAAACCATTGCGTCCAAAAAAACATGTGCGAAAATCATGCACAAAACCATAGGTGGGTCTGCCCAACCTAAAATAGGGTCCAAAACCAAAATTTTCTGGGGCGCTACCCCGGACCCCATAAAGTGGGCTTACGGGTTCCCTTCAAACCCCCTGTTAACTACGTGGAAAGAATATAACACAATCCAAAAAATTATACCCTGATGGAAAATACGTTCTTTCTTGGAGAGAATCTTAGTAGAGTTGCGCTACTTGAATCTATAACTAGTACCATCTTCTCTAATCAATTTTATGATTGATTAGTTTTTTCTTCTCAAATAAGTTGAGTTGAGAAAAAGGGGAGGAAACTATAACAAGTGAACTAAATTTAGAGGTTTATAAATATCCTTATCTATAGGAACAACCTATTATGCTCTCAATAAGTCAGGAACCCTCTTCCACCCATGTAATCAATAAGTGCCGAAAATAAAAGAATAAAAAAATAAAGGGTGAAAGAAGAGAAAGTCTTCTTGCGCAGGGAGGTGAAGCAAGCAAATCTGTCGGGACACTCTCTAGGCTCGTTGGCAGTGAAACAATGTTTGTGTTCCTGAAGTGACTCCACTGGGGTACTGTCCAGGCCTGCTGGAAGCAGAGAAACACCAAAGATGAAAGCCAAGACTCTGATAATATTTTTTCACTTGTGTATCTATATAATCCTCTTACTTAGTCAAAACAACAAATTTTGAATTGTCTTTGTTAGCGTGTCATCGATGAAGAGAATGGTAGGGACTATATTTGTAACTCAAGCTAAGTAAAGAAGTTATGGTGATTAATGAAATGAAAAATAATTCCTTAAGAGTTAGACCTCGTTTAAGAGAGATAAGCCCCATACAGAGAGCTGAAGCTCTACCAGTGTGTCACCAATTGTTGTAGCTACTACAACCATCCCTTCAAAATTTTTCCATGCATTGATTTCAAAGCCTATCTTCTGTCTAGAAGGACTCATCTTTAACTATCATCAAGTATCCATGCCAATGTTGAAGAATTATCCTTGCATGCATTGGTTGTGATGTCTTGTTTTGACCCCAATCTAAAACTTTCTAACATAAGCCATCTCCTGGTGTTGACCTTGCATCATCACCAGTCTTCCCTCTTGGAGCTGTGCAATCCACTGCCTCTAAAAATTACACTGGACCTTGAGGATATGAACTATGAAATCATGGAAGGCAAGACAATATTGAGTTTAAAAACTGTGCAAGAGCTTCTCTTCCCCTTAGAAACTACACAATTGATTGAGGCAAGGAATTGCACAAGCCCTTGAGCTTTGGAATTTCACAATCCCATCTGCCAGTATGAACGAGCAGTTTCCTGAAAAAGTAGAGCTGGAATCCCTAAAAAATAGGAGTTGCCCCAATTAATGTTTGGTTAAGTCCACTAAACTAGTAATTATGAATTTCATACAAGTGGCATTTTTTTCCTTGATTTTAGGTACGTGTGTCATAAACCCTAACCAACATAGTTCTAGTTAATAGACACCCCTAGAGCTCATTCCACACTCGATTGATGTGCTTTTCCGGGTAAGTTTTGCATGTGTCTATTTTTGTCTCTTTTGCTTCTATGAGTTCTATTTTTCTTATTTATTTTCATAGTACCTAACGATATAACTTATATTAGCTTGTACAAGTGTTGGCTCGACCTGTCGTTCACATTTTCCAAGTGTCACATTGATTTCTTGCTTTTTTCCCACCAACAATTGCCACTGCTGGGACACTTTGTGCATGTTCATTTTTTCCTTTTACATGCTTGTTTATAGCACTTAATTTTCATTGATATATCTTCCCCTTAGCCAAATATACATTCTTTCCCACCCCAACACTTAGATCTATCAATTTTTTTTCTCCTTCCTGGGTAGATCTATGCAATCATGACCAACAATGGCCTTCTCTAACTACACATTTCACATCTTCAAGAGGAAATATTTGAGCTTGGCTTATGAGAGTGTGCAATGCAAAGTCACTGTCTTTCCCAAATATGCATTGTGCAGTCCTAAGCCTCAGCCCTCACCCCTAGTCACTGAGACTGTGCAATGCGCAATTTCTCCCTTCAGTCTGCCCAATTGGGACTATGCCTTGCATAGTCTCATGCCTTTAGATGCCACCTTGTTTATTGATACTCTACAATTCGTAGTTCAAGATCCCAGTCTCTCACCTTCAACCCAAGAATTGCGTAATCTTTCCTCGTAGCCTTTGAGTTGTTACCTTGATCTTGTTGAATAATATTGTTTTTCTCGAGCTAATTTGTGTTTTCCATGAGTACATCTTGTCATGCAGGCACTGCAAACTTTGACATCATCTCTCTCCATCAGTTGTTATAATCATGGAACCAAAGAGATCCAACTCAAAAGACACCATAGAGAGCAACATCGGTGAAATAGTTGAGAGTGTACCTATCACTATGCCCTTTCTTTCAGACACTCAACTATTCATTAAGAAATATTTAGACATTACATGGCATATAGTGAAAGAAGCATTCACGAAAACCAACTACAAAATGGATCTTGAAGAAAGATAGGTTTACATCAATGTCCAAGAGTTAGGATTGTACAAGATTGCATGTAGGTTTTCGACCTTTCCTTGCACAAACATTGTCAACTAGATCTTGTCACACACACATGCAAAGAGCATGACCCTTAGCAATGCTAGTGGACAAAGGCTTGCCTCTTTTATGGCACATGATTTTTAGCTTATGTATCATTTTCCACTGTCAGAAGCCTACATGGATTCCCACTCCTATGCAGTCACTAGTTACCTGAGTACAAAAGATGTCGTCAAAGGTTGGGTGAAAGAGCCATCTAAATTCCTCCAGACACCCAACAACACTTATAATACCAAATATCTTAAGAAGGCATTTCCTTACTTTGATAGTTCTATGTTGCCAGATCTATGGTCAAAAATTTACTTAGACCTTTCTCAAAGGCTAGGAATTCTTGCTACATCAGATTCTGAAAGAAGGAAAACCATTTAACTAGTCGAAATTGTTGGCTCAACAATTGAAGATCCATGCGACTAATGCCAAGAACCCTCCTAAGGGTAAGGATGCTAGGCTCTACATGTTTGCTTACTTGCTTGATGCAATATGTGCTTAGAACTCTTTCCCTAGCATGAGTTAGACTTAGTCATCGAAGGAACTTGATGCGCACATTTATCGCACGCTGCTTTTGGAGTGAAACTACAAAGGAGTCATGGAGAAGCTGATGAATCACTTCCCCATCCCATTGTAAAAGATGATAATTGAGGAATAGACACCTTGCATGTGCCATTAGGTGATGGAAGCAATATCAGAATTGGATGATTGGTTTGCCTCACCAGATGACACTTACCTCAGAGTGTTCGACAGTCAGAAGTTTTCACATCTGCTACTGAGGTATGCCACTAGCAAGTTGGTCATGCAGGAAGTAGCTTACCATATTTCCATGTGTTTGTTAAGAGTTTTGAAATAGAAGAAGAAAGAACCTTTGCCCACTCTTCCTTTGAAAATTGGATTGTACGAGATCAATAATATAAAGGTTGTTGAGACCAAGGGAAAAGAGATAAATAAATTCACATTCAGTTGCATGGAATATCACCTATACGATCCTAGAAGTGTTTGAAAGAAACAATGTGAAAATATACATTTCAATTGGCTAAGTGGGAATTATTCGACCCGGGGAAGAAAGGATAAAGAATTGTTACAATGCATCAAAGCCCCACGAACCAATCAAATTTGCAGGTACTTCACAGGTTACTCCTCAGAAAGAAGACACTCTAGGAGCATAACCATCAGAGAGGCACAACCTAGTGCGTGAAAAGGGAAAGAGGAAGGTTGTGCATAGCCAAATAGAAGAGAAAAGATACAAATTCAAAGTAGATCCAATCATTTTAAAGGCAATTATAATAACAAAAGGAAAAAAGAAACAAAATAAGAAAGAGGAAGAATTAATGCAGAAGGAAGAAAAAAAACAAAAGGAATGAGAAGAGAGGTAGCAAAAACAACAACAAGAAAGGTGGAGAAAAGATGAGGAAGAAGTAGAACTGAATTAAGCCGCAAAAAAGGACAACACCAACTACTTGAAGAAGAAAGAAATCACTTGCAGGATAAGGAAATTGCTCAAGAAATTGAAGATTTGATAGTGATCCAAGATATGGAAGTAAAACCAGAGCAACTAAACCAGGATGTTGATCTCATGCCTTGCACACAACAGATCACCACTCAGTCTCCTCCTCCTCCTACAATAGAGGAAACTGTTGGGCCATGGAAAAGGTATGTTTTATCCTCATATTAGCTTAATTAGTCATTCGTCTTTATGTGATTATCTTCATTTTAGGAATAAATATAGAAGAAACAATTGTAGGAGCTGGATAAAATCGATCATTAATGAATTGGGTAAATTTGGGCATGAAAAACTAGCTTTCTCTATCTTTATATGCAGGAACATGAATTGAACGATTGTTATTTAAATGACGGAACAACAACGACTAAGAAAGGAAAAGGAAAATGTCTCGATTATGAAGGACAACGAAAGACTAGGAGAACCAATTCTATTCTATGATGAAATCAGATTGTCGGTTGTGAAATCCTCAGGATCTCCTGATCTCGAGGATTCACTTTTATCCGTTTGTCTTTCCTAGCTTATATGAAGCCACCAGGTGAAAGGAACATCTAGTTAGAAATTTCAAGATTATAACTATTCATTTTTGACACATAGTACTTTCATTACTGTTATGTTGTTACTCTATTATCAAGTTTAATGAAGAAGACTGTGTTTTACCTATAATCACATTCTGAGTGTCTTTCGGCAGTGACTTCTAGAGAATTTGGGCCTGATCGATAGGATATTTACTACTTTAATTGTGTCATGTTCATTTATGCTTATTCTTACAATTGTTTATCACTCTTATTTCATGAAATTAGAATTATTCTGATTGCTGTGAGTATTGATTATTACAATTTGCTTTTTCCGTTCAAACTAGATTCTAGATCTTGTTGTGTTTTACATCTGCATGTTAATATTTACCGACTTGATCAGTTTAGTTTAAGTATTTGATTGTTGTTCATTTCGAAGTAGTGTTACCAGAGATCTTAAACTTATCGTTGATTGCTTTTCATGAGATGTTTGAATAGTTACTTGTTCATTTGTTGTAGCTTTCCTTCATGCTGAATGAATTATTGGCTATACTAGTTATATTTGATAAGAGCGATTCCTTTTACTTTCATTCCAATTCAGTTCTATGCATAATATATTAAAGTAGATTTGAAAATGTGTTAAATATTTCTTTCAGAACTGTTTTGGATTGAACTTTGAGAATTAGATATTAATCATTGCAACGATTCTCAATCATTTCATTATGAATTAGCCTCTGAATTCACTTGCATAGACAATGCTGAACACTCTTGAAATAAACAGACTTACCCTAGTTTGATAACTAATGTACGTATTAAGATTTATTTTAATAGTCATCTTAATGCACCAACATTTTGGCACCGTTGTCAAGGAGAGTGTTTCAAAGTGATTTCTTTTATTTTGTTGCAAAAGAATTGGGTTTTGAAAATGGGAGGTAAGAACTTGCATAACTAGAAAGTAAAATGCTTGCTCATCAGCCTACTTTTCAGCATATTCATAGAGGTTAAAAGGAGCAGTGTTTTTATTATTTATTATTATTTATTATTTATTTATTAATTATTATTAATTATTATTATTTTTATTTTTATTTTTTTATGAATGACTAGGAATAAAAAGATGGAAAAAGATTAAAACCCCCCGCCTAAATCCACATAACCCAAGGGATCGGTGAACCTTGGGAGATCAACTTTTATAGATGAAATTGTAAGAAAACCAGAAACTCAAACATTAGTAGGACCCCATGCTATATTTAGAAGAAGCCCTAATGTAATAACTCAGGCAACAGGCTCACCATCTACATCCTATGCCAAGATCCATAGCCAAATTGGAGGATCTAAATAGAGCTTTCAAGTTATAGAAAATTTACATTCTGATCATTTACAAGAGGGAAAATCGTGCAATCTAAGAGAAGGAGAGGAAGAATCCAGTGGAGCTACTAAGGCACAACCACAGTTGTTTGAACTAGGATTTCCTGTGATCCCAGATCTCGGCAGTGCTGCAAAACCACCTCGGATTGAGAATACTCCACTTACTCAGATAACATACCCTAAAATCCTCGAAGGTTATTGGCACATTTTTGACCAAATGGTGAACCAGGTACCTCAAGGTTAGACTTTGACATTCGGAATACCCCATAGTCAACCTAGTAGCCAATGCCTGATGAAAGCTATTCCATTGCAAAACATCCCAACCTTTCATGGGATGACCACAGAGGATCCAGACGCTTTATTATTTGAGTTTGATGTCCGGTGTAGAGGATATGATTATACCATCGACCCTAAAAAACTGAAGCTATTCCCTTCTACCCTAAAAGGAGCATCTTTGAGGTGGTTCATGGGTTTAGGTGGGTGCACTATTAACTCTTGGGATGACATGAAAAATTCTTTTCTCACAAAATATCAGGACTATTGTAGGACTAGGGAACTAAAAGATGAAATCTTTAAGATTTCTGCAAAGGATAATGAAACTCTAGAGGAAAATGTCGAATGGTTTCACTACAATTTGCAGAGATCTCCTCACTCCACATTACTAAAAGAAGTTCTGAAAGCCATCTTAATTAAAGGAATGAAAGATGAATGGATAGAAACTTTAAATTTGATGGGGAAGGGAGAAATTTCTCAACAGGATTATGATGAAATCATTCACTTGTGTATCAGGTGTTCACAAGGTAGCACATGCACCGGGTCAGGGAACCGAGATCTTATGACTAGAGGAAGCAAACCAAACAGTGGAGGTGTAACAATAATGAAAATCAGTAACCTCCTAGAGGACTTTTAAGATGTACATCTTGGGAACCCTTACAATGCAGTTGGACGTCTTATAGGCCAAACAGAAAAAAGCATTAGCAAAACAGAACTTGGCCGTTTTTTTCCCACACTGCCGGAAGAAGCACAGTCAATGGGGGTGTCCATTGGACATGGTCCAAACATGCACTATTTGCACCAAGGACCATGCCATTGAGCAGTGCCCATCACTTCTAGGGCTGAAAGCAGTTTTTAAAGAATCAAAAGAAGAGACAAAACCAATATACTTAATGAACCAACGTCGACAGTGACAAGGCCAACCCACATGTATGTCACAAGACCCATCTCAGTTCTTTCCTTATTCACCATTTAATCAACAACAAAATTCCAAAATAGCATGGCAAGGTCAATCACCTTTCTCGAATTGGCAGTCCCAACCATTTCTTATGTCACATTGGCCAACTTAGTCCTTTCCAGGTAATGGTTGGCCAAATTATCCTTTCACTCCTTTTTGGCAAAGTAACCCATACCCATCCTAATGGCCTGCCTCCACTTCATAAAATTCAAATTGGTCTCCAAATTGGAAGCAACCTCTAGGGATAACTAATATGCCTATGGGGATGGGTCCTCAACCCAAACTACATTATCAGCCCCATATCCATTACAGCAAAATCCTCAGTCCCTTTTGCGTCCCCAACTACCAGCTCAACTGAATCCAAACCCCAATAACAGGCCGGTTCAGCTGGTGCAAATTGTTGAAAATTCAAACTATGAGACCAAAAAAAAAGAATGCAATGAACTTAGACTACGGTTGGGACACATTCTCACTCCTAAGGAAGACAGAGACCAACCACCAACTGAGTTAGAAACCCCACCTATACATACACCATCGACTATGGCTGACACAAAAATAAAACAAAGAGAAGACACAATTGAACATAAAGGTCTTGAAAAACTCATAGTTATTTCTTCCCCGTTCCATGAAAGATTAACAATACCTAAACCAGTTGTTTATCCAGACTTTGATCTTGTAGGGGAATTGAAAAATCTTTGCATTAAAATTCCTCTCCTCTAGGCCATCCAAGATATTCCTATTTATGCTAAAACAATTAAAGAACTATGTGTGAAAAAGCCTACGAGGAAAGTAAAAGATCAACCCGCTATTCATGTTGTAGGGACCTTGTTTGATCTACTCTTGGCCGAGGAAACACCGATAAAATATGAAGATCCTGGGAATCCCATAGTTATAGTCCAAATATATGGTTTCTCCTTTCCAAACACACTCGTTGACTTGGGTTTAACCATTAATATCTTAACCTCAGAAACTTGTAAGACACTTGGTATCACAACTCTGGAACCAACCACCACCCTGCTAGAACTCGATGACCATTTGGTGGTAAGACCAGAGGGAACATTACATGACATTACGGTTTCTGTTGATTCATGGGAGTACCGAGTGGATTTTCTTGTCATAAACCCAAAAATTTGATTAGATGGGCACCCTTTAATTTTGGGCCAACCTTGGCTGGCAACAACCGATGCTTACATAGGTTGTCGTGAAGGTAGCATGACCATTGCTAAGTCGGACACTATAAAATATCTGGTTCTATACCCTCTTGCCAAACCAAGTCCACCCATTGTGAAAATATATAAAAAACCATCCACATACCTAGAAGAAAGTATTCGCTCACCACTTACAGTAGCAAAGGCACTTGAGTTCAAGAATCAGATTGAAGATGATGTGATCAATAACTTTATTCATCAACCAACCACTATGAATAATGTCAAAGGTCAAATGTTAAAAGCAGTCCTTGACAATGAAGCCTTGGAAGACCCTTTGAAAGATATTGATGATCAACATATCCAGATAACTACCGTTGATAACAACAAGCCTATTGAAATTGATCCAGGCAAGATTTTGAACATTAATGATAGTATGGACATTGACCAAAAACAAAAGCTCATTCAAGTTCTGCAAAAATATAAAGGGGCTTTTGCTTGGGACTATCTAGACATGAAGGGCATAGACTGACAATTATGTACGCATCATATCTACATTAAAAAGGATGCTCGTCCTATCCGGCAACCTCAACGGAGATTGAATCCAAATCTCAAAGATATTGTAAAAGAAGAGCTACAGAAGTTGCTAGATGTGAATTTTATTTATCCCATTTCGGATATCAAGTTGGTCTCTCCACTCGTAGTTGTTCCCAAGAAAAACTGGAAGTGGCGTATCTATGTGGATTATCGAGAATTGAACAAAGCCACAAAAAAATATCACTTCCCTCTTCCATTTATTGATCAAGTCCTTGATACATTGGCAGGAAAATAATTCTTTTCCTTTCTGGATGGCTTCAACAGCTACAATCAGATCCAAATCGCCCCTAAAGACCAAGACAAAACCACCTTTACTTTCTCATGGGGTACATTCACTTACAAGGTGTTTTCGTTTGGCTTATGCAATTCCCCATCTACGTTTCATAGGTCCATACTCAGTATTTTTGCTGATCTGATAAATGAAGGACTTGAAGTTTACATGGATGACTCTACCCTGCATGGGGACGACTTTGATCAAGCGCTATAGACATTAGAGGAGGTTTTGGAATGATGCATCGCCACCAGGCTATGTTTAAGTAATTTCCACTGTCACATGATGATGATAGAAGGCGTAATCCTAAGACACTACATATTTGCAGTTGGGATACAGGTAGATCTAACAAAGATACAGTTAATTCTCCTACTACCTACACCTTGTACTTAGATGAAGATGCATATCTTCCTTGGATATGTAGGTTATTATCTCAGCTTTATCAATTTTTTTTCACAAATTGTTGCGCCTTTGTATGCTTTAACAAGGAATGTTGACTTTAAATGGTCTAATAAATGTGACATAAATTTTATAGATTTGAAGAAATTAGTTTCGACGACACTAGTATTGCGTGGACCCAATTGGGAGCTGCCTTTTCACATTTCTACGGACGCGTCAGATGCAGAAATAGGCACTATCCTCGGCCAAGAGGAGGACAAAAAGCCTTATGCTATTTATTATATCAACAAAAATCTTACTGCTACTAAACTTAATTATATAGTAATAGAAAAGGATTTTTTAGCTGTTATTTATGCCATAAACAAATTTATACATTATATAATTGGTTATCAAGTTTTTCTATATAGTGATCATTCCACCATTATATACTTAGCTAACAAACCCACTACAAATGTTCGAGTGACTCGTTGGTTGTTAATTTTGCAGGAGTTTGATATCACCATTAAATACCGTCCAGGGAAGGAAAACCTAGTCACAGATTTTCTATCTTGGGTTCCAAAGATAAATGATCCGTTGGAAGTAGATGACCAATTTCCAGAGGAACATTTCTTTGTTGTAGTAGTTAAAACACCATGGTATGCAAATGTAGCAAAATATCTGGTGGTAGGAAAGCTGCCCAGAGACTTAACAATAAGGGAAAGGAAACAGATTGTCTAGCGTAGCGCCCGATTTTCTTGGATTGGTGGATACCTTTTTCATACATGGTCTGATATGTGCATATGCAGATGCATTTGTGAAGATGAAATCTACGACATCCTGAGGCTTGCCATGACAAGCCCTGCGGAGGACACTTCGCAGATCGCAGAGCTGGGCATAAGGTACTATAGATGGGTTATTATTGGCCCACTATTTTTAGGATGCTAAGAAATATGTCTTGGCTTGTGATAGCGACCAAAGGATGGGCCGTCTTGGTCAATTTGACAAAATACTGCTGCAGCCCCAATTGGTAATAGAACCTTTCGAATGATGGGAATTGCATTTTGTTGGCCCATTTCATCTGCCATCAAACCAAAAGGCCCACATACTGGTTGCTACAGACTATGTAACAAAGTGGGTGGAAACAATAGATTTTCTAAGAGCCACAAAAGAAGATGTAATTAATTTCCTTTTTTGGTTATTTGTGCAGTATGGTTTACCTAGGGAAGTGATAACAGATGGAGGGGGGAAATTTGTAGGACATAAGATTACAACCAGTATATGGAACCACCACATCACACATAGATTTACTTCCTCGTATCACTCACAGGTGAATGGGCAGGTTGAAAGAACCAATAAGGTCATTGAAGCAATTCTGGCCAAGATAGTTTCAACACATCGGCGGGACTGAGCTGCTAGACTGCCAGAGGCCTTGTGGGCCTATTGCACAACTTGGTGAAATACTACTAGATATTCTCTGCACCAACTTGTATTTGGCAAATGATTTAGATTTCTTATTGAATTTGAAATAAAGACTCTTAGAACAACCTCGGAAGTGGGATTGGATCTGATGGAGGCCCAAACTAAATGAATTCAACAAATAAATGAATTAGAGGAGGCTTGACTACTTTCTCTAAAATACATCGCAATTATTTAGCATCAAAGGGAAAAGTGGCACGACCGTCTTATTAAAAAAAATATGTTTCAGAAAGGATACCGGGCTCTCCTCCATGATTCCAGATTCCAAGACTTTCCAGGCAATATACAGATAAGGTGGCTTGGACCTTATGAAATTCAAGAGGTACACAACAATGGCACTCTCACTCTGACTACCATCGATGAGTCTGGCCATTCTTTTTGGGTGAATGGACATTGGGTGCGTCTTTTTAATAAACCACTCACTAAAGAGTCTTTTTTCCAAACGGTACGTGATGATCCCACTATGCAAATTTTAGCTGTAGGGAGTGATGACCTGACAACTTTACTTTCATAAAAAATTATCTTTCTTTAGCTGTAAATAATGTATATATTATTTTTATGGTTGGTTGCAATTTAGTTTAGGCATCACTATGTAAATACAAGGACTTCTCTTGTTTTTTTGGGGTGTGTTTCATAATTGCTATTCAATCAATTGAACAACAATTATTAAACACACCCCAAAAAAACAAGAACAACTCCTGTTCAGTCAGTTGACCAACAAAATACATGAAAGGGAAAAATTGGAGCTATTCATTTGTTGAACAACACCGATTTATTTTCGTGTATTTTGCTGTTCAATCAATTGAACAACATTGATTTCTTTTTGTGTGTTTTGTTGTTCAATCAATTGAACAAAAACAATTTATTTTCGTGTATTTTTCTGTTCAATCAATTGAACAACACTGATTTCTTTTCGTGTGTTTTGTTGTTCAATCAATTGAACAACACTGATTTATTTTTGTGTGTTTTGTTTTTCAATCAATTGAACAACACATATTTCTTTTTGTGTGTTTTGCTGTTCAATCAATTGAACAAAACCAATTCCTTTTTGTGTGTTTGCTATTCAATCAATTGAACAATTGCTGTTTGGTAGAACAAACAACTGTGATTTATTTTTGTTGTTGAATCGCTAGTCATTCTCTTATCAAATTTCCATTTTTCTCTCCCATGTTTTCTTAGTAAAACCATCTGTTTGGATTTGGAGTTTGTACATGAGATAATAGAAAAACAATAATATTAATACCATTATGACTTGTAAAACCTTTGATGGTCATCTTTATTCCGAAACTGACCCGGTTCATCTATATAATGTATGGTTGAATATCTTCTCTTTGGACACATCATAAAATGATTTATTATCTTAATACCATGCTGGTTTATCTTTCACACTTTAAATTGATAATTCCCTTTGGTATGATGATATAGGGATAAAAGCATAACTTTCATTGGCATTTTTGTTTACTTCTCACACCATCCTTGACTCTTAAGGAGTAAATGAGCTTCCCTCCATTTACAATAAAAATATGAACATATGAAAATGCAACACACATCTTCTTAAAGAGGATAGGGGGTCTTAGCACGAACCAACCTACCATGATCATAAGTGTATAACAAGTGATATTCCATTATGGCCACCACACCAAGGTAATGACCTTCTTGATAGTCAAATTTGTCAGAAGGGCTGGAGGTCTCATCACGAGCCGACCTGATCACTTTGTTATATCCTAGTGAATGACACTATGATTATCTGGTTACCATGCCAACATAGTGGTATCTTTATATCAATGAAAAGGAAAATCATCTAAATACTAAAAGGAGGACTCTGGCTCATTTTTGGGTTAAAAAGCCACCTTTTTTAGGCTATGAAAACCTGTTGGCAGCAATGGCTCTGCTTGTGGTATTGAAGTGCTATGTTACATTTACAAATATTCCTTATCCTATTACTTCCTATTGACTCATTTTTAAAGGTGAATTTACCATTTGAACAACATTTATAACTAAATTAACCAAGATGCATGGTAAACTATATCTTTATATGGATTATATCATTATTGTCTGATCAATCGATTCCAATATTCATTAACATTTATCCTTGGTCATGCGTTCATCACCTTTTCCACCTAAGGAAAATATCTCTTCACATAATGATCTAGTCTTTATTTTATTCCTTTTACGGGCATTTCAAATCTTTTAACCTGTACTGCTCTGATTGTTTTTGTCGTATTTACGCCACTTTGATTGTTGTCTGACTGCATTTATGAATTCCTAATGGCCTTTCCCCTTTTCCCATGCTTTGTGGTCATGGACGCCCTTTTTTGATTGGCGGGGGGAAAGTCTGCATTATGGATAGCATGTGTGATGATTATTAAACCACTTTTTGATTGGACGGGGGAAGGATTGCATTATGAATGCACGTGCATAATAATTATTAAACTATTTTCTGATTGGAGGGGGGAAGGACTACATTATGAATGCGCGGGTGTAATAATTATTAAACTGTTTTCTGATTGGAGGGGGGAAGGTAAGCATTATGGATAGCATGCGAATTAATTATTAAGTTGCGCTAAAAACTGTTGATGAGACAATCAACACAATTGCCTTTAATATTAATTCTAAAACAACGTCACTACTTTGTTAATAACTTTAACGTTTTGTATATGGTTTACGGTGATGTTCCAAACTGTGAAATTGTGAGAAGAGCACATGCAAAAGTGAGAGTAAACCATCTACTGAGAAAGAACAACCATGGGAGGAAAATCGATCCGTAGTGAACCTACAGTACTCTGAGTATTAGAACAGGATCATGAAATTTTTGAGCGTGCTAGCTGGCTTCAATACCTAACCAAATTACAGGGGTTCCATGAGGAAATAACACTTGAATTTTTGCAAAATCTACATAATGGATGCACGACGGTGAAGGGCAGAAACATAACAGTTTCTGAAGAAGTTATAGCTAAAGTCTCTAAACTTCCAGAAAAAGGCACAAGATGGATTGATAAGCATGTTCTTCTGCAGGACTGATATGATAATGAGATCTAAGACAATTATTAAGGTATTACAGACTCATGTGCATGGATTTGCCTATGTTACTTTGTGCAACGGATCGATAAGATTGCGAAATACATAGACAATGAAGCAGTTAAAGAACCTAATAGACAAACACACATAAAAAAAAACAAGTTTAATAAGGAGTTCACCCAACACTCCTGGGCTACGTCTCCCGGTCCAGCCTTCAGTGATGACCTCTCTATTATGTCTTTAGAAGCAGAGTTTTTACAAAGGTGAGCTCAATTTGAGTCTCACACAACAGATACAAAACAACAAGGCTTTACTTGGATCCCCAAGTCTTTCTGAGTACACAGAATCTCCTCACTGACTCTTTGTCTCGACACTGCTTCCCCTGTTTTCTATCAATCTGTGGCCTTAAAGCCAATCGACATTGTCTGTTCGTTTCACCTTCTCGGGCTTTCTGGCTTCTTGACCTCTGTCCGCTTAGATCCCCCTTTGAGCATTAGCAATCATTGCTAGACGCTTTCAGGGATGGTGGCCACCTTTTCTATACTAGAATGGGTCATCGGGCCTTTGAAATCCCAAAAATGGTCATAAACTGTTTACACAGAGAAACACTACAAAACACTGAAAAATCCGCCAAATCACTGTTCATCAGACTTCAAATATTCATAAATCCGCACTATATTTCTATTGGGTCCACCTTTTAATTGCTTATTGCATCTCCACCATTGATTTGAAAGATCTTGATCCAATGGCTGAGGTTCATATCGGGAGGCTCATGTGTACGGGAGTTAATCGCCTGAAAAGGGTGTTTTTCTCTCTCCAGGGCCTAGACACGTGGCAGCTAGTGTACGGGCTTGAGCGGAGCTCGGCTGAAACCACTTGCCGCCTATGTTGCTCCTGAAATCCTGCTTGTTTCCTTTGTATTAAAAAAATACATTAAACACTGAAATCCCACTCATATCAAACTTGAAACAATATAAATTTGCATTAACGAACCCTTTTGGGTCTGGTTCATCGCATCGGCACTTTATCCTTTGTATTTCGTTTATTTAATGAAAAACACAAATACAAAGGAAAACCTTGTTTTCCAGATTTCAAAGTATATCAAACATCGTTTATAATGTTATTGGGTTCGACCATCGCATCGCATATATGTAATGACCCTGCTCCTTGTATTTTCCGATTGCAATATCGCAATTCAACTTGGGTCATTTATCTGCGCACTTGATTGATGGTCCTCATTGACCTCGCTGATCACTATCGTATATACCATGTGGTCTCCACTGATAGCCCCCGCTTGCCACCACCGATTGCGATTTTCCGATCAGATCTGGACCGTTGATCGGCCAGATCCGATGGCTTTGATACAAAGTTGTTTTAAGCCTTCGATAAACTTGTTTTCACTGTTTTCTCCATGTTTTTCATGCCCGATAGTGTTATCCGACTTTTTTAAAGGTTTTCCCTTTGCAATAGTATTTAACTATATGAAGACTTAGAGGGTTTTAGGATCCATCTGGATCACGCCTTCCCACTTAAAAAGCTTTTGGACCACCAAAAGTTGGTTTTTAAGCATCAATCAAGTGAGGGTACAACTTCCTCACTTGTCCAATCTCTATCCATCTTGCACTGCTTGGTTTTGAACCTTTGACTCTGATTTTGAGGTACTCAACATCCCCTTTGCGCGTAGTTCTCACCTTTCTGTCCAGAATTGTATCTTCCTACAACTCATTGAGATATTCAGGCAACAGATCATAAATAGGAGGCAACTGACTTTGCTCTTCTGGATCTTTAATCAATTAAGGTTCAAATAGTCTCAAGTTCTCTGCATTAACTACTAAATAGATGTGCATGTAAGCTGGCAAATCAAGGCGAAAAGCATTCTGACCAATTTTCTCAAGTATCTTGAAAGGCCCATACCTTATTGGCTTCAACCTTTTATCTTCACCTTGCATTTTGTCTTTGCTAATGTACAGCGAGACTTGATCACCAACTTGGAATCTTTGTTCAATTCAATGCTTATCATGCCTTGCCTTGTACTTGGCTTGGCTCTTTTCCAGCTGTTCCTGCACTACCTGGTGAATTTCTTGGATATGTTTAATGAACTTGGTTGCTTTGTCCACATCATTGTGTCCATCAACCGCTATGTCTTTTTCAAAGACAAAATCCAGGGGAGACCTTGGTGTAAAACCAAAACAAGTCTCAAAAGGATATCTCTGTAGAAGAATGCTTGGCATGGTTGTAAGCATGTTGCACATTACATAAATGTTCATCCCAAAGCTTGGGATGCTTGCTGCAATAACCCCTGTGCAACTAGATCACTATCCTATTGACTACCTCTATTTGGCCATCTGTTCGTGTATGAAAGGTTGTGCTCTTCTTTAGTCTAGTGTCCATCAACTCCCACAGACTTGACCAAAACTTCCTAACAAATCAGAAATCTTGATCAGATACTATGGAAGTGGGTAACCTAAAATGCACCCAGACATGCTGAAAGAACAACTTCGTTGTTTGTTCAGCTGTAACCTGTTTGTTACAAGGTATTAAAATACACATTTTGCTGAACCTGTCCATAATAACATATAAATAGTCATGACCTTTTCTAGATTTTGGCAATCCCCCAACAAAGTCCATGGAAACACTTTCCCAAGGACGAGAAGGAACTGGAAGTGGAGTGTACAAGCCTAATTTTCTATTGTTGGGCTTGCTTTTAGCACACATGGTACACCCTTTAATAGATCTAGAAACTGTTTCATGCATTCTTGGCCAATAGTAGAATCTTTGCAGCTGTGCAACTATTTTACTTACCCCAAAATGACCTGATGTTAGATAAGTGTGTGCTTCTCAGATTATCTTAACTCTTTCAATTTGAGGAATACATAACTTTCCCAAATGATACAAGAGTTGGTCCTTAATATGATAGTCCAATTCTTCTACTTGTTTGCCATGACTTAAAGTTGCATATACATCTTTAAAATCTACATCTTGAGCATATTGTTCAATGCAGCTTTCATGCAATACTGAATTATGCTTAAGTATAGTAGGTGCATTTATGATTGGTCTGGACAACATATCTGCAACTTTATTGTGTATGCCCTTCTTATATCTGATGACTAGATGAAACTACTGTAGAAAACTCATCCACCTATAGTGTCTTGATTGCTGCAATTTAGTTTGTGAGTGTAGATATTGAAGTGGTTGATGATCAGTATGTATAATTGTTTCCTTGCCCAATAGGTAATGTTTCCACTTTTTCACACTTTGCACTAATGCATTCAATTCTTTATCATATGTGGGATAATTAACTACTGCAAAATTAAATGTCTCAGAATGATAACATATGGGTTTACCGTGTTGCATCAACACTGGTCCCATGGCATAGTCACTAGCATTTGTTTCAATTTCAAATGGTGTTTGAAGATCTGGCAATGCTAGTACTGGTGTTGTACTAATTTTTTCTTTCAAGGTGTTGAAGGTTTTCTGCTATTTGCCTCCCCACTGAAACACCTTGTTCAATCCTATCAAAGCATGTAAGGGAACTGCAATCAAGGAAAAGTTAGCAATAAACTTTCCCCAATATTGTGCTGCTCCTAGGAAGCTTCTAACTTCTGTAGCAGATTTGGGCTTAGGCCAGTTCACAATGACTTCGACCTTAGAGGGATCTATCTTGAATTCACCACCCCCTACAATATGATCCAAATAATTTAATGATGCTTTTCCAAATTCACATTTTGATAACTTAACATAGAGATTTTCTTTTTTCAAAATATCTAGAGTCTGATTTACATGCTTCAAATGTTCTTCCCATGTTTTACTGAAAATAAGAATGTCATCTAAATATACAATTACAAAATCATCAATAAAAAGTCAGAGTACATCATTCATAACTCATGAAAGTGGCAGGAGCATTAGTTAAGCCAAAAGGCATAACTAGCCATTCATACAGCCCTTGCTTTATTTTGAAAGTAGTCTTCCATGCATCTTGTTTTGCAACTTTGACCTGATGGTAGCCACTATGCAAGTCCAACTTGGAAAAGTAAACAACTTATTTAAACTGATCTAATAGATCATCTATGCGAGGAAGAGGATAACGATTCTTGATCGTTATTTTATTCAGTGCTCTGTAATCAATGCACATCCTCCACAAACCATCTTTCTTTCTCACCAACACGATTGGAGATTCGCATGGTGATGTGCTTGGTCTTATGAACCCTTTGTCGAGCAGCTCCTGTACCTGCTTCTTAATCTCTGCATTCTCTAAAGAGGATAACCTGTGCATTCCAATGTTAGGCAATGGAGCATCTTGTTGCAAATGAATATCAGGTACAATTTCCCTTTTGGGTGGCAGACCTTTAGGTTCTTGAAATAGGATATCATATTCTAAAAAAACATTTTCTAAATCAGCTTTCTTTTTAGCATCACAACCTTCAAATACATTGGTTTTATCAAGGGTCTTTTCCTTTACAACCATTCGTAAAAATTGCTTGCATGAATTTACAATTCTTTTCATCTGCCCTGAGTTTATGAGAGTGTAGTTATTTTTGAGCTGATGAGCTCTTACAATATATTCTATTCCATCTTTTGTGAGTTGATACTTAATTTTAGTTCTATAGAAAATGGCTTTTCTATCATACAAGTAAGGACTTCCTAAAACAATACCACATATATCCAAGGGAACTATATCTAACTCAACCTCATCTACAAATGTTGACCCAAAATCAAACCTAAGTTTACATTGTCTAGTCACTTGTAGATTTGCTTTATCACATACCCAACCTAATGGATATGGCTTCTTGTGAGGTGTGGTTAGTAGTCCCAACTTCTTTATAATTGATTCAGAAATCAAGTTTACTTGTGAACCACTTCAAATAAAGTATCAACCTTTTGGTGCATGGAAATAACTCTAATATGAAAAAGCTCATGTTTTTCCTCTCATTTTCTTCATTATCAATAGATTGTGTAGAATTACTAGTAGATGCTTCAGAATTTTTACCTTTTATACCTGTAGCTGTGACTGTTGTTTCATCACCTGAGTCTGACGACAAATCTTTTTGAATAGCAGCAACAATCTTCTTCTTCTTCCCATCAAACTTCTTAGGTTTTAGCTCCGGATGCAAAGATCAACAGTGTTTATCATCGTGTCCACCCTTCTTGCAGTGAGTGCATGAAGGTTTGTCTTTCTGTATATCGTTTACCTTCCTCTCTTTCCGCTTTTGCTTCCTCTTTTCCTTGTTCTTGCTTGCAGTGGGTTTTGATGATCCCCTAATCTCTAGGTTCACATTCTTGCCTCTAGCCTCTAGATGTGTAGCCTGAATTGATACCTCATCTATGCTAGTAGGGTTAAACATGAGAATGGCGTGCCTCAAATAGCTATGTAGACCACCTATATACTTCAACAAAGTTTCATGTGAGTCTAGAGAAATGCCTAGAATTAAAGCTCTTTTTCTAAATTGTTGGGTATAGCTTTGTACACTTTGGTCCTTTAATTGGCAAAGAGTTTGCCAACTCATCATTGCTTGTTGCATATAAGCTAGTGGATATAATTGTTTTTTAATGGCAGAAACAAATTCACTCCAGGTAGAAAGAATTTTACCATGCTTCTTCAAATCAGCTTGGGTCTTTCCTTCCCACCATACTAGGGCAGTTCCTCCAAGGCGAAGGCTGGCCAGTTGAATATTTCTCCTTTCTGAATCGATGTTATACACCGTACAATATACATCAATCTGTCTAATCTAGTTATCTAGCTTTTCTGCATTTAATTCTCCATCATATATTGGCAAATCAAATTTTACATCTAATTTAATCAAACGGCTAGAAGGAGGTGTTGATAGAGGAGGCTCTTTCCCTTTTCCTTTGGCTTCTGAATGGCCATCTAGAAGAGGTTCCTCTATTCCTTTGTCTTGTTTTGAGATTGAAGTATCTTCACCTCGACCTTTCTTAAATTCTCGATACATCTCTTCTACCATGGCTCTCATGGTCATGAAACTGTCCATGAACTGAGAGTTTGATTCCAAGGGAATTTCTTCTGCCATTTTCCTCCTAGGATAGACTCTTCCTATTTCTGGGTTAGTCTCAACCAGTTCTCCTTCTCCTAATTTGAGCTTTGACCTAGTTAGCATTCAACAATCCAACACAAGCTTGTCTAACCTTAGCAAACCTAAATCTTTGATACCACTTGATTTGATAATGAGATCTAAGACAATTATTAAGGTATTACAGACTCATGTGCATGGATTTTCCTATGTTACTTTGTGCAATGGATTGATAAGATTGCGAAATACATAGACAATGAAGCAGTTAAAGAACATAATAGACAAACACACATAAACACAACATGTTTAATAAGGAGTTCACCCAACATTCCTGGGCTACGTCTCCTGGTCCAACCTTCAGAGGTGACCTCTCTATTATGTCTTCAGAAGCAGATTTTTTACAAAAGTGAGTTCAATTTGAGTCTCACACAACAGATACAAAACAACAAGGCTTTACTTGGATCCCCTAAGTCTTTCTGAGTACATAGACTCTCCTCACTGACTCTTTGTCTCTATTTGCTCTCTGTCTCAGCACTGCTTCCCCTATATTCTGTCAATCTATGGCTTTAAAGCCAATCGACGTTGTCTATTCGTTTCACCTTCTCAGGCTTTCTGGCTTCCCGATCTTTGTCTGCTTAGATCCCCATTTGAGTGTTAGCAATCATTGCTAAACACTTTCAGGGATGGTGGCCACCTTTTCTATAACAGAATGGGTCATCGGGCCTTTAAAATCCCAAAAACAGTCGTTTTTTGGTTACACAGAGAAACGATGCAAAACACGGAAAAGTCTGCCAAATCACTGTTCATCAGACTTCAAATATTCATAAATCCACACTATATTTCTATCAGGTCTACCTTTTAATTTCTTATTACATCTCCACCATTGATTTGAAAGATCTTGACCCAACGACTGAGGTTCATATCGGGCGGCTCATGCGTACTAGAGTTAATCGCCCGAAAAGGGTGGTTTTCTCTCTCCAGGGCCTGGACACGTGGTAGCCAGTGTACGGGCTCGGGCAGAGCTTGGCCAAAACCACTTACCATCTATGTTCCTCCAAAAATCTCGCTTGTTTCCTTTGTATTATAAAAATACATTAAACACTGAAATCCCGCTCATATCAGACTTGAAATAATATAAATTTTCATTAACGAACCCTTTTGGGTCTGGTTCATCGCACCGATGCTTTATCCTTTGTATTTCGTTTATTCAACAAAAAACACAAATACAAAGGAAAACCATGTTTTCCAGATTTCAAATTATAGCAAACATCATTTATAATGTTATTGGGTTCGGCCATCGCTTCACATATATGTAACAATCATGCTCCTTGTATTTGTCGATTGCAATATCACGATTCAACTTGGGCCATCGATCCGTGCGCTTGATCGATGGTCCTCGTTGACCCCGTTGATCGCTATTGCATATACCATGTGGTCTCTGCTGATAGCCTCCGCTTGCCAACGCCGATTCCGATTTTCCGATCGGATTTGGACTGTTGATCGGCTAGATCCGACGACTCTAATACAAAGTTGTTTTAAGCCTCAGATAAGCTTGTTTTCGTTGTTTTCTCCATGTTTTTTATGCCCAATAGTGTTATCCACCTTTTTTAAAGGTTTTTCCTTTGCGATAGTTTTTAACTATACGAAGACTTAGAGGGTTTTAGGATCCATTTGGATCAAGGACGTAGTTGCAGTATTCCAAGATCTAGATGAACAATTGGTATGCAAAGGAAAATGGATTCACCCCATAACTTTGAAGCAACCATGGTAGGAGTTGGCGACCATTTTTCAGAGGTATATCACTTGTGACGAATGTCAAGATGTGGTAAAACCTCTACAACTCAAACTGTTAGCTATTCTGAAGCATAAAATTACAGTTAATTTGCCATTTTATTTAAATTTTTTATTGCATAACGTTGCTAGTCGGGTTAGGAAGGATAAGGACCCACATTCGGTCATCATCATGGTCTGATTAAGTTAATCATCATTCATGGACTGGCCCAACAACAATTTACCTGGGATAACCTTGTAAATCCTGCCTTAACCCTACCAAAAGAAAACCCAGAGACTGAACAGTAGGGGGTAAGGGTAACATGTTTGAAAAGAAAAATAAAAAGAAGGAATCCTTCTTTAGCCTTGGGCCCAGCAAAGCGTAGGCGGTTTGCAAGGATAAAATCACAGCAGCGCACCCCAATTCCAATAGAAGAAGTAGGGCCATCTCACATGCCCTCTCCAAGTCTGCAAAATGATTTTCTATAGGCATATGAGGAAGAAATGGCTCGAGTATTGGAGAATATGTGGACATACTGTGAAGAAATGGAGCCATCTAGAAAATCTGAAGGGAAAAATCATGCTCTTAGTAGTTCTGCCTCTGCCGACAATTCTAGCTATGCTGAAACTTTATGATTTGCTGATAATTTGGAGGGTTAGAGGGAATCAGTGACCTCTATGAATGAATCTCTTGAGAAAGAGGTCCATGCAAAGGAAACCCTCGGGGATGGAAGTCAACCATAGGTTACTGTTCCATTGAAGTCCCCAGGGAAGGAAGCCCCTACAAAAGAAACCTTGGAGAATGACAATCACTCAGGAGATACTGTTCCATTGGAGTCTCCTGAGAGAGAAGCCCATGTAGAAAAAGACCTGGAAGACGAGACTCCATCAGGAGATACTATTCCATTGGAACCTTATCCTAATATTGGCACAACCCTTGAACCTGAAATAAACATAGTTGTGCCACCACCGATCAAAAACCCCACAACGAAGAAAACGTATAAGGATAGATTGAGGAAGTTGCTTAAGAAGTACATGAAGTAGAAGAAAATAGTTAAGCAACTGAGAGAATGGTTAAAGGAAGCAGTTAGGGTCCATAAATTGAAAGTGGAATTGGAAACTGTAGGGACCCAAACAAAACACTGTAATTTCGAGGATATTGAAACCCAAATTGAGAGTCCTTGTGTTTTTTCAAAAGGGACCCAAACAGAGCAATGTCCTTTGAAGAATATTGAGACTCAGATTGAAGGTCCTTGCATTTTCTTAATCGAAACCCAAATGGACTTTCCCACTACATATGTTGTTGTCCAAACCAATTCTGAGGAGAATTTTTAGGATGACTGTTGTATGCCCCAAGGAATAGTTGAAGTTGTTGTTCAAACTAAGTTTGAAGGAAATTCCCAAGTAGATTGTTGTATGCCCCGAGAAGCGGCTGAAGCTGCTGTGCAAACTGATTCAATGATAACACAGGATGATGAAACTCAGACATAGGAAACACCTCACTACGCTCCTCTGGTAAGGGAAGATGTTATCATGAAATTACATAATGAATTAACAAAGACTCAGTAGGAGTTGGCTCGACATAAGGAAGAAGTAGTGCTGTTACAAGTACACCAGGAATTGCAGAAGAAATACAAGGCACTTACTGTAACAGAAGATGAGACTTTTGCCAATTTCAAAGATGAGCAGAAGAAAGTAGAGAAGGCACAAGCCAAGCTACAGAAGGCCAAGGAGAAAATTGAAACTATTTGTTCTCTTTACTTTGATGCTTTGTCTTGTCGATCAACTGCCACCAATTATGTAGTATTCTTATTAGAAAGATACCTCTTACTGAAAGTTAAAGCTGCCAGGGCTGGTAAGTCAGTAGAATTCAAGACCACTCCAGACTTTGTCAAATGTTTTAAGGAACGAAACGAATGAGTATAGCGCCTTCTATGTGAATTATACATGCACAATTTTTTTTTGGAAGATGAACGTTGTAGTTATCCTGGCCCCTTCATTGGGGTATTCAATTTCAAGTTTTTCTCTCTTTTTCTACCAATAAGATTAAATGGGTTAAAACCTATAACACTTTTCAAAAAAGGGAATATGGTATATATTTATGGGTTAGGGGAGAATCCACGAAACCCTTACATCTTTGTGTCCAGCATAAAAAGTTCATTCAATGGAGAACCCACGAAACCCCTACATCTTTGTGTCTAGCATAAACAGTTCATGAAACGAGCAGGAGTCGTGGCTCAATTAGGACCACTCCATACATACATCATACATGTAGGAAATGAATACTTTCAAGAAATTAAGGAGGAAGCTTTGTCAGCAGCGAGACAAAGATGGGAAGCTTCCACTAACAATGTCAGGAACAGGGAGCCATTTAGGTATAGAAATTTCAAAGATGCCTCTACTCACCTACACAGATACAACAATATGGTCCCAAGCATGGGCCATGATGGGATAGGGTGCTGCTACAAATGTCCTATTATATGGTACCCTCTTGACGGGTATTACAGTGATTATAATTTTCCAAATTACTTTGTAAACTAGGCTTTTGCAATTCTTAAACAAAAAAATAGTTTTAGTGTTGGGTTGTGTTATATTTTTTCCACGACTAGCCCACGTAGTTAACCAGGGGGTTAGAGGGGGGGAGGATCCCCCCTTCGTTGCGTTGATTGTGTAGCGGGGGGTCGGGGGTCACAGGGGGTTTGAGGCATACCCGTAACCCCACTTTATGGGGTCTGGGGCAGCACCCCGAAAAATGTTGGTTTTGGACCCTATGTTAGGATGGGCGGACCCACCTATAGTTTTGAGCATGATTTTCACACATGTTTTTGGACATGATGGTTTTCAGTCCATGGTATTGGACGCGATGGTTTTCCATCCATGGTATTGGATGCTTCGACATATATAAATATGTATTATAACATTGATAGGAACATAATGAAAAAAATCAAGCTAGTAGTCGCGATTTTGGGATCCAGGGGAAAATCTCTGTGTATATGTGTTTTATGTGTTATGCTCTCGCATTGTTTATTTTCCGTGTTTTAGAATTCGTATGCAGGTAATTTCTGTACAGGGTTAAAACCTATTGGTATCAGAGCAGTTTTGGCTTCAAGGGGATGCCTTTGTTGCTGAGGGGTTTCGCTCGGGCCTATGGTAGACCCATGTTCAATGGGAGATCTGTGAGATCAATTTTGGTGGTGAAAGAAGATGGCGAGTAGTGGAAAGATAGAGATTGAGAAATTTAATGGTCATAGTTTTGAGTTGTGGAAACTCAAGATGGAGGATCTGCTGATGGATAAAGATCAATGGATTGCAGTAAATCTGAGTACTAAACTAACGGGAGTGTCCGACGAAGAATGGAAGAAGTTGGATCAGAAGGCAAAGAGCACAATATGATTGTGTGTCTCAGATTCAGTATTGCTAAGTGTATCAGGGGAAGCTACAACAAAGGCTTTGTGGGACAAGTTAGGGACTTTGTACTAATCTAAGTCTCCGGTGAATAAACTGTTCCTATGGAAAAAGTTGTATAACCTGAGGATGAAAGATGGAGACTCGGTGGCAGAGCATCTGAACACATTTAATACTGTGTTAAGTCAGTTAGCATCTGTTGATATTAAAATTTCAGATGAAGATAAGTGCATTAGTTTGTTGTGTTCTTTACCAGATTCGTGGGATAGTCTGGTTATTGCAATAGGTAGCAATGCAACGGCCTTGCATTTTGATGAAATAGTCTTAGCCTTGCTAACAGAGGAGATGAGACGGAAAAATATGGAGAGTCAGAATGGTGATGCCTTGTCTATATGAGGACAGTCCCAGAACAGAAACAAAAATAAGTCATTGAGTGGGAGATCTAAATCTAGAGGGAGATCTAAATATCCAGGAAAACCTATAAAGGTGGTGCACTAGAAATGCGGAAAGGAAGGGCACTACAAAAGGGATTGTAAATCTAAAGCTTCTGATAAAGGAAAGGGATCTGATGATTCTCTTTCTAAAGAGGCAAAAACCACCTCAAATGAAGGTGGGGATGTGTACTTGGCTTCTTCAAGTACACATGTAGATCATGAGGCATGGTTGATTGACTTAGGTGCATCCTTTCAATTCACTCCCCATAGAGAGTGGTTCTGCGAGTATGAGAAATACGATAGTGGTGATGTCTTCTTAGGGCATGATAGGAAGGCTAGAATCATTGGTCATGGAAAATTAAAGTTGAAGTTGAAAGGTGGAAGGGTTAGAACACTTCCGGGTGTTCTGCATATTCCTGCATTGGTCAGAAATCTGATTTCTGTAAGCAAGTTGGATGATGCAGGTGTAAAAATAGTGTTCGAGAAGGATACCTGCAAAATGGTTTAGGGAGCACTGGTATTGATGCGGGGAGTTTGAATTGGAACTCTGTACAAGTTGCAAGGTAGCATTGTTATTGATGGGTGCAACATTTTGGTGGTTCCTGAAAGTGGAGCAGAAAATCTAGTGGTCTCTGGAGATAAGACCATGTTGTGGCATCAAAGGTTTGGACATATTTGAGAGAAGGGCCTTCGAATACTTCATGGTAAAGGTATGGTAGAAGGTATGAGTAATAGCTCTCTGGATTTTGATTTATGTCAAAATTGTGTATATGGGAAGTAGAATCGAGTGAGTTTCCCCTCTGGTAGTAAAAGGGCGAAACATATATTAGAACTTGTGCACAATGATGTGTTTGGACCTGTGAAGGTTTCATCACTGGGTAAGTCTGTGTACTATGTATCATTTATAGATGACTTCTCTAGGAATACATGGATATATTTCCTTAAGAAGAAATCTGAAGCCTTTGACAGGTTTAAAGAATTTAAGACTCTCGTGGAAAATCAGAGAGAGAAGAAGATAAAGGTGTTGAGGACATATAATGGTGGAGAGTTTTGCAGCAAGGAATTTCAAGAATTATGTAAGAAGAGTGGTATAGCACGACAGTAGACTACTCCATATACACCTCAGCAAAATGGAGTTGCAGAAAGAATTAATAAGACGTTGATGGAAAGGGCAAGAAGCATGCTCAGTGGTGCTGGGTTAGGACATGAATTCTGGGCAGAGGCAGTGGATACTGCATGTTACCTGGTCAATAGGTCACCTTCATCAACATTGGAGGATAAGACTCCACAAGAGGTATGGACTGGTAAGAAACCCTCTCCTTCACATCCGAGGGTATTTGGACGTGATGCATATGTACATGTTCCAAAGCAGAAACAAACCAAGTTGGATAATGAATCTGAAAAGTGCATCTTTATTGGGTATAAGGATGGTTTAAAGGGTTATAAGCTTTGGAACCTAGTCACACAGAAGGTTGTGTACAGCCGAGATGTGGTGTTCAGAGAGGTGAAAGATGTTATTAAACATGAAGTCCAACGAAAGGAACCTAAGAAGATAGAATTTGAGCTAAAGGAGGAAGAATTAGACTCTATAGCAGAGGAGGAATCAGAAGATGAAGAGCCATAAACTCCGGCTGTGAGAAGATCAGTTTGAGAAAGAAGGAAACTTGAAAGGTATAGTCCATATGCTTTATGTTCAAATTTTGCTTTATCTATTACTCACGATGATCCTAGAACTGTGAAGGAAGCAGTAGATTCAGAGGATGAAAAACTCTGGAAAGAGGCCATGGTTGATGAAATGGCATCTTTGCACAAAAAAGAGGCTTGGTATCTGGTGGAGTTGCCGGATGGAAGGAAACCCATTGGCAGCAAATGGGTGTTCAAGAAGACAAATGCAGAAGGGAAGGTGGAGAAATACAAAGCTCGGTTGGTAGCAAAAGGTTATTCCCAGGTGCCGGGAATTGATTTTGGTGATCTTTTTTCTCCTGTTGCCAAGGTAACTTCTATTAGATTACTTTTATCTGTTGCTGCTGCTTTTGATTTTGAGGTAGAACAGATGGATGTGAAGACAACATTTCTTCACGGGGATTTGGAAGAGGAAATGTACATGAAGCAACCTGAAGGCTTTGCGGTGAAGGGTAAGAAAGAACTGGTATGCAAGTTAAAGAAGTCTCTGTATGGGTTAAAATAGTCACCAAGGATGTGGTATCAGAAATTTGATACATTGATACGGGGACTTGGCTTCACTAGAAGCAAAGCAGATCACTGTTTGTATTTTAAATTAATTGGTGGCCGTGTTATTTATCTGGTCTTGTATGTGGATGATATGTTGTTGGTTGGAAATGACAAAGAAATTATCCAGGATTTGAAGACCCAATTGTCCTCCAAATTCGACATGAAAGATCTCGGTGCTGCAAACTATATTTTGGGCATGGAAATAAAAAGAGATCAGGCAAAGAGGAAGCTCTGGTTAAACCAAAGGAAGTATGTCGAGACAATGCTGCAGAGGTTTAATATGCAGGATAGTAAACCGGTGAAGGTTCCTATTCCTGTAGGTGTGAGGTTATCTGTTGAACAGTGTCCAAGACACAAGAAGAGGAAGAGGACATGTCCCGTGTTCCATATGCAGCAAGTGCAGTCGGTAGCTTGATGTATGCCATGGTCTTTACTAGACCAAACATTGCACATGCAGTGGGAGTATTGAGCAGGTTTATGTCAAAACCAGGGAAGGAGCACTGGACAGCAGTGAAGCGGGTTTTCAGGTATTTGCGTGGCACCAATGATTATGGTTTGTGCTACCAAGGCAGACCAAGATTGGACAAAGTGTTGTATATTCATGGCTTTGTTGATGCAGACTCGGCTGGAGATCTGGATTAGAGAAGATCTACAAGTGGGTATGTGTTTAACCTATTTGGAGGTGCAGTCAGTTGGATGAGTAAAAAACAATCTGTAGTGGCACTATCAACTACAGAGGCAGAATACATGGCAGCCACTCATGCAAGCAAGGAAGCAGTTTGGTTGCAGAGATTGTGTTCAAGTATGGGGTTAGTACAGGGAGCTATAAGGATAGACTGTGACAGCCAAAGTGCAATTTTCTTGGCAAAGAACCCTGCTTATCATTCAAAGACAAAGCACATTGATGTTCAGTATCACTTTGTGAGGGATATGATAGAAGACAAAAAGGTGTTGCTGGTAAAGGTGGACACTTTGAAGAATATTGCAGATGCATTGACAAAATTTGTGAGCTCTGAGAATTTCTCTTGGTGTAGAGAAACAATGGGCGTTTCAGGGCTAGAAAAATGACTAAGCTCTCTTGTGGCCCCTTGTGGAAAGAAAACAACAAGTGGGAGAATGTTGGGTTGTGTTATATTCTTTCCACGACCAGCCCACGTAGTTAACCTGGGGGTTAGAGGGGGGGGAGGCCCCCCCTTCATTGCGCCGATTGTGTAATGGGGGGGTCACAAGGGGTTTGAGAGGTACCTGTAACCCCACTTTAGGGGTCCGGGGAGCGCCCCAGAAAATTTTGGTTTTGGACCCTATGTTAGGTTGGGCAGACCCACCTATGGTTTTGTGCATGATTTTCACACATGTTTTTGGACGCAATGGTTTTTGGTCCATGGTATTGGACACGATGGTTTTCGGTCCATGGTATTGGATGCTTCGGCATGTATAAATATGTATTATAACATTGAAAGGAAAATAATGAAAAATCAAGCTGGTAGTCCCGATTTTGGGATCCAAAGGAAAATCCCTGTGTATATTTGTTTTATGTGTTATGCTCTTGCTATTGTTTATTTTTCGTGTTTTAGAATTCGTATGCAAGTAATTTCTATAGGGGGTTAAAACCTACATTTGGATACCATTATATGTGGAAACACCATGCTATCTATGATTCCCATCCACATAGTGTCATTATTACTTTAAGGGGTCAACTCTACATGGAACCAAAGGTAGTTCTTACTACCACAATTTAATTGATCTCAACAAAACAATGCTAAAAATTAATCTATCAAACTAAAGGTTTCCCCTCTTTATGGTTTGGTTAGAATATGAACAACAAGTCACTAAAACACCATAACTTCAACACAAACACTATCTACAAAGCAAACACATGTGTTCAAGCTTGTAGAAGGGTCTAAAGACATATTCACCTCACTTATGAGGGAACCTCTACACTTCCAGGTCAAACATCCACATATATGGGATGAAAACATTTTATATGCTTAAGATGGCTACAAGAGATCTCTTTACAACTCTATTTTCCATAGTTATTTTCATATGTGTTGGGGGTTCTAGCCAACAATCCCCATAGATGTCACTTTTGTGACTGCAACTTCACCAACAAAGTCCTCCCATGCTTAGGCCAAAGCAAGTTGAACATCCAAAATTGTTGAAAAAATCCAACACTTCCAACAATAAGTTCATGATGCTCTTCCAAAAATGAATTCTAAGTGCAAACAATGATATGATTGGCATAGATTTTTAGATAAGTTTCAGGTTGGTGATAAAGTACAATTGCATCTATAGAAATAACACTTCATTAGCCCTCATATAAAGCTCAAACCATTCCATTATGGGCCTTACAAAATAACAAAGCATGTGGGTGAAAATGATTTGGAATTGAATATTTCCCCTTTCCTTGGCTTGCTCTTGTGTTTAATGTGGACCTTCTTAACCCATATTTTCCACCTTTCTTGGACACTGTAGAGGAAGCTAAGAAATTTCCCCTACAAAACTCAATTCTTAATGCTTTGAACAAGATACAAATGATTAAATTTTGGACACCAAGACATTTAAGTATACTTGCTAGTAAAACATACAACTCTATCAAGTTGTCAAAGTAGGGCAACTTCTTCACAAGGGAAAGTGGCTCACTAGGAGAAAATTTTAGTAGACATTTCTACATATGATGAGGGAACATGACGTAATGAAGACCAATTCTTTTTAAGGTGGTAGGATTGATCTAGGTGGATATCGGTGAATCACCACAATAAATAATTGTTTTCTACTATCGGTAATTTACAATCGTATGCTTTTAGTAAATCATGGTATGCACCATTGGTATTTGAAAGGTGCAAGAAAAAAATCTAAAAAATTATAATCATACAATTAGTTTTTACCATATATAGTTTTACCATAGTGATTTATTGTATTCACACATTGTTTTTTGTAACCCATTATATTTGAAATAGAATGAAAGTGCATGACTCTGGGTGAAAAGGCACTCATAAATAATATAATTACAAGCCTTCACCATTGTCAAGGCCATCAAGTTTCTCATGATGTAGTCTCACGATATCGTTTACCATTTAATAAAACTTATTAAGCTTTTTGCATATCATTTTATTCTTTACATTATTTCTTTAATTCACTTGTGATGTTTTTTATTGCCAATATTTAGCCCCATTCCTCAAACAACTTGGATCACTTATGTTGGATATGTGATTTCAGATGTCAACTCAATCAACAAGATTGATATGAAATAGAACAAGTGGGTGTATGAGATTAGACATGGAGGTTAGTTGGATTTTTGGACAAGTTGATATGTGGGTGCAAGCATGTGATAGGTTGGCTCAAGTTCAAAGAAGTAGACATGTGTGAGAGCTCATATAAATACATGAGTGGTGGTTGATTTGGATAAAGGAATTTTCAACCAAGCAAGGTCGCACAAGAGGTGCAAATGAGGAAATCGCAATTCACAAGTGATAAGTTCAGTGACCGAGGTGAGGCAAGTCACAATACAAGTGGGTAAAAAATTTCCCGAGTGTGAAAACAATTTGTTACACAAGGGAAATTAGTTGCACAAATTCTATCGTAGCTTGGAAATAGAAAGAGGTACGAGTTGTTGGGTGATACAAACAATAAGTGGGGAGAGATTTGCGTGGTAGCACATTCCTTTGTGTGTGTAACCACCCAATACTAGCATTATTTGGTCGGTTGTATGGAGTATGTGACAATACAATGGTTATACATTGAAAGGGAACTTTTTTTGTATTTAGAAGTCACATGACTCTAGAGGATTATCATTTGTATGACCTTGAATCCTCATTGTATTATTTGCACTTGTGCAAGTGTTAGGCCATGTTGGGTCACCTAGTGATTAAAAGGACTCATGCACATATATGATCTTGTATATTGTGGTTACGTTGTCTATGGTGTGCCTTTTCATAAGATTGTTAGTGATAAATACAATGAACATGATAACGTTTGTAACAAGCTTAAGTAAGATTTAGTAGGCATAGCCTAGACTCCAGAAATATTAAATCAAACATTTTGACAAGATGAAACAAATTGTAGTGCCACACACCAACAATAATGAATGACTCTAGAGGATAAAGCCAAATTAAGTGCCTAGTGTGACTTTGAAAGCATGACAACAATCCTAAAAGTCATGCAAATAATAATGAAGAAAAACTTTAAAAAAATTATAAAATAATCATCAAAATAGAAAAAATAATACTTATAAGCCAATCATCAAACATACACCAAGGCCTAAACAATCACCAAGGCCTAAACAATATAAAGTAATCTTCGAACATAAACAAAATAATGGCAATATAATGACAATATAAAGTAATCTTCAAACATGAACCAAACAATGATGAAACAATCTTCAAACGTAGACCTTACGTTTTAGGATTCAAATAAGAATCTCAGTGACCTTAATAACCTCGAGCTGTAAGACTTACCAATTCTAATGAAATGTTCAAACAATACCTTCGAGTCCTTATTTATTTCATCTTTTAACAATTTAATGTAGCTTGGCATAATAATTTAATTTAAGATAATATCTCTCCATAAACTTAATTATATATCTTTTCAGTGTGAACATATTCCATTTAGAATGTAAAATAAGTTCCGATGTTTCATATTTAAGATTTTTTCCAACTTGTAATTTTCCCGAATCTACTAAGTTCAAAAGTTTCATATAGCAATTTTGTAAGATCTATGCACATTGAAAGACTTTCCAATATGGATTACTTTTCTGAATTTTGCATAGTTTCCACATTTCTGTTTCCACTCTTGTTTTTTCTGCATACACTCTTTTCGCACACCTTTCTCCACACAACCATCCTCTACATATGTTTACTCTGCACAACCACCTCTGCACATGCTTTCTCTGCATAGCCACGTTGCCACTAATGACTTATTCAATGGATGAGTTACGTACTTTCACATTAGCGTTTAATTTGAATTATGCAAGTTTTACAAATCAATTTACAAATACTTGCCCAATAGTTGACATTATGAAAAGATTTGTGGATCTTATGTGTTGTTGTTATGTTGTGTACATTAAAATGTAAACATGAATTTATTTATCGGTTCCGTTTCATAATTACTTATTATTATATAATATGTTAATTTATTCTACAATAATAATGTTATTCATATTACAATGTATATTTATCTCTACTTATTAATATATGTATATCTAAAAAGGGTTTTCTCACACAACGGGGCATCTGGACTATGACAGTAATTTTTGAAGCAAAGAGATTTCCTATTCAAGAATTCTCTCTCCTTGGTACATAGCACTTTTGTCATTCAAAAGCCAGGTATGTCTTTCCTCTTTTCTATACTATTGTATTTGTATATGCCACTATTTTGTCTTGCAGATGGAAGCCAAACCTATATCCTTTAGAATTTTGATGACGTGGCATATTCTCCTCCATCATTCTATCATCAGTATGTATATTCATACACTAAATATAAGCTGTATTCTAACTATAGAAATATTGTAGATATATTAGATCAGTCCTATTTGGAATTTATTGTATTCAAATTAAGCGAATTTATATATTTGATCGTTATATATCTTATATAATACTATTGAGCTTTTTCTTCGGAAAAAAAATTAAACTAACCCACCTAATTAGAATAGAACTATTACAGTATAAAAACACTTTCATATATTTGAAACTAATTATTCATACACGTCAACCGATTCTCTTAGAAAGTAATCCATATTATTAAACAAAAATATTATACATTTGCTCTCCCCCACAAATAAACATATTCGGCGAAATAGATAGGTTTTCAATATTCATCATGGAGGTTTAGAATATTGCGAGAGAAATATCAAATAAGTCCCAACACTGTTGGAAGTTCAATGTTGCCGATGATTGCAATAAATGAAAGACGTGGGCATGAATATTAATTAAATTCTCGCACAAACCCCATGTTATAGTTATTGCTTTATAATTAATTGATAAATAATGCTAATTAATGGATAAAGAAACTTATCCATTAAAGATTATATTATTTTGGATAAGGCTATCTATAGTCAACTATTATGATTAATTATAGTGCTATTACTTTAGCTAGCTATACCCATAATGAAGTTAATCTAGGTAGTGACAATATCATATTAATGGGTTATTTATAGCTAATTAACCCATATATTAAACTATTAATGGTTTTTTATTTAACTTATTAGTTTATAATTACCACTAACCATAATATTAATTTAAGGATTTTATTCGTTGTCATTGTGGATGAACCTTGTTTCCCAAATCCAAATTCTTTTGTAATTAATGGTGGTGTTGAATTTAGCTCTGAATCGCTAAATTTTTCCAAGTGTCGTTTTGAATGGTTGAATTTCTCCAAATTTAGCTCTAGGTAGCTAATTTCTTCAAGTTTAGCTTTGGACAGTGGAATTCTCCCACGTTCACGTCTAAATTGTAAATTCCAATTCCAATATAGAGAATTGCAATTGATTTGTATTGTAACAATTCCAAGCATTTTTCTAAGCCAAAACCATGTAAGTACACCCAACTACTTCAAATATTGAATTTTGCAATGATTTTCACAACGACCATGGAGTAATTTACGTATTGGCTAATATTTCTAGCTCTCAATATTGAAGATTAGTAATAAAACTTATTGGAAGCCATGCAGCATTTGTTGAGTTCAAAATTTACCCTCACCAAGTATTTCAAGGGAAACTCATCCAGTGGCTCTAGAAATAGAAGTGGCCTTGAAAAAAAGCTCACAAATCAAAGTCATTAGATTGAAGTGAAACTAGGACCAAATCATAGCGTTCGTCGCCCTAATTCAAATGGTGTGAATGAAACTCAAATATGAGTTTGTATGCTCAAGATATAGTCGGTCAAAGTTATGGTCAAACTAGGCCAAGTGGCAGCGACTAATGAGGCAACAATTTGGCAAAGGGATGGTGCACAAAATCCGGTGGTCGAAATGAGTGAATTTTTTGCCTCTTTAATTTTTCCAGTGACCCTTAAAAACCACCAATAGAATTTTTTCCATTATATAAAAATATGAATATAAATATAAAAAGTTGGGGTGGTAGCCCCCGCCACCCCCCAACAGTAATGGTTATTATCAAAATATAAAAACAAATATGTGTCGGGCCACCGGGAGATCCAGGCCTACCCAAACGAATGACATGAAGGCAGGTGGAGAGGTCGGCAGGGTTTGAACCTGCCCGACTCAGGTGGGTCGACCTACCAATAGGTAGCCCAAACTTAACAACGCTGACCGTGAAACATAACCGCCAAACTATATAAATATATATGTCATTAATTCAAAATAAAAGAATTCCATATGGGGTATGGCGGGGGTTTGATCCTGGTCTTCCCTCATCGTAATTGCTTCTGCCACCAATCAGACAACGGCTCGTATGTTGGTAACTCCACCAACCACTTCTATATGAACCCCAACATTTTCTCATCCGAGGGGAGGGCGTCGCGAAATTGAGACAACAACGAAACATTTTGCAGGTGGAACCATGAGCACCTAGGCCTGAACCATGCCCAGGAGAGCAAAGAATTTAAGAAATATTCCTAGGGAATCTTGGGAGAATATTTTGCAGGGAATATAAAGATTCCTTGGAGCTCCAAAGTTCACCTTCTCATAATATGGTCAAGTTTATAAATGTTTGACATGATTTCGCGCCACGAATCTAATGGTGATGTTCGTTTCTGCATCTGGGCTTTGCATTTTTCATCCATGATAGAAATTGGATGTAAAGGGTCATTTATGTAAAGTTAATTGTAATTCGTTTTTGTTGTCATTTAATGAAAGAGGCCTCCCCACTTTGAGTAGGGCTCGGAGCCATAGCCCACACTGGGTGTACTCTGTAATCAAATTATTTTGTGCCTTTTATCTCATGGTTGCTTTATTATTTCTGCTTATTTTTCATGTGTTTAAGTTACTTGGTTACATGCTATTTTATATGCAATTTCGATGCAACCATGAAGTAAAATATTTGGATCAGTTTGGTATCATAGTAGGTCTTCTTGATGCAAGTTGCATGAGTGAATTCTAACCATGAACAAGCTTTGAAGAGGAGAAGGAAAACTTAAATCTTTTCATCCCAAAGCATGACATGCACCACAAAGACGGAACATGGGAGATGAGGAATCTCGAATGGAGGAAGAGCGAAATTATCGCAAGATCTTCTTCACCATGGCAGAGAAAGTTGACAAATTGTTTGCAAAAGATCAAGCCTGAGAAGAAAGAATTAGATGACCATACCACAGTAAATCATGAAGGTGGAAGAGGAGAGCCTCCTGAACTGCCCTTTCCATCCTCTAGTGACAACACTTCTTCCGCTTCTTCTCATCACTTTAACAGGCATCATAAGAATACATCTAAGAAGCCATTTTTTAAGCTAGATGTAAAGTTTGATTTACCCACATATAATGGAGAATGTAATGCAGAGAAGCTAAAAAAATGGATTAGATAGATTGAGATTTATTTCTAGATTTAGCAAATCGAGGAAGATGAGGCCAAGATCCAATTAGCATCTCTTCGACTGAGTGGCACCGCTCTCATTTGGTGGGAGAGAAAGTTGCATAATGACAACAAAAAATTGGGTAACCTCCTTTCTTCTTGGTCCAATTTTATTTTTGCATTAAAAGATTAGTTGTATCCTTTGTGTTATCAACAAAAGGATTTGATTGAATGGAAATATTTGAAGCAAGGAAAGGGACAAAATATACAAAGCTTCACAAAGAGGTTTAGAAAACAAGCTTTAAACTTGGGCATTTCACCTGATTCTCCCAAAACTGTAACACAGTATATTGATGTTTTACATAGGTACATCATGAATTCTTTGTTGTTATTTGATCCTACTACTATTGGTGCAGCTAGTGTGAAGTCCATTCACCTTGAAAGCAGGGGCAAGAATGATAAAGAAGAGAAACAAAATAAATCATCTTTCAAACCTCATAATGGCAAGTTCAAAGGAAAAGGCAAGGGAAGGGACAAGAAGGAAGCTACAACCAAGGAGGAAGGAGAAAAGCCATCTTGTACGCATTACAAGAAGGATGGCCATTAAGATGAACATTGTTGGAAGTTGCATCTGGAGTTGAAACCAAAGAGATTTGGTGGGAAGCATAAGAAAAAGATGGTGGCAACCGTACAAGAGGACCTTGGATCCGATTTCAGTGACGAGACACAAATGACAACAATGGGCATGCAAGGTACTCTTTCTCTTCGTGCTAATGAAAATTCTAAATTGCATGCAAGTACAAGTTCTTCAAATGGGTCTCGTGTTAACGAAAGGAAGAGAATTGAATTGTTCCACATTAGAGTCATAATGAAACATAATGAAGTGGAAACCTTGTTTGATATAGACTCATGAGCAAATTTCATTTCATAATCCTTGGTTAAGAAGTTAGGGTTAAAAACCAAGCCTCATATGAAACTCTACCCTCTTGGTTGGGTGTGCGATAAAGCCAAATTACATGTAACAAAACAGTGTAGCGCTAGATTTGTGATTGCATCCAAACTAGTAGATGAGGTTGATATTGATGTTGTACCCTTGGATATCTATGGTATTGTATTGGGGAGTCCATGTGGGACAAGAAAGTAGTTTTATTTCACAAAACAAGTATCATCTCGCGAAAGATGAGGTGGAATACATTGTTACATCTCATCGCGCCAAGATCAGTGCCAGTCTTGTAAGTGCAGGTCAGATGAAGAGATTGATAAATTATAGCAAAGGGTGTATGTTCATGGTTGTGAGAGAAAAAGATGCATAGGCATCTAAATCTTTCCAAGATTGTGATCCCACTCATAAAACAAAATTGTATGAAATTTCTTCTAACAAGAATTGTTGAACCGAGTCATAGGGCCAAGTTATTCTCCATGTGGCTCACCCATCGTGTTGGTGCTGAAGAAGGATGACACATGGAGGATTTGCATGGATGACATGGAACTCAACAAAATAATAGTGAAGCATCGATACCCTCTCCCTCACATTGATTATTTATTAGATTAATTGAGAAGTGTTGTCTATTTCACAAAACTAGACTTGCACAATAGTTATCATCAGGTTAGGATTGCAGAATAGGATACATGGAAGGCTACATTCAAGATGAAACAGGGGTTGTTTGAATGGTTGGTGATGTCATTCAGACTATGCAATGCTCCAGCCACATTCATAAGAGTGATGAATGACATTTTCAGATATTTTCTTGATGATTTTTTACTTGTGTATCTCGATGACATTCTTGTTTTCAGTAGGACATGGGAAGATCATGTGAGACATGTTAAAATGTGTTTGATGTTTTGAAAAAAGAGAAATTGTATGTCAATATGTTTAAGTGTGAATTTGGTAAGACCTCTTTGGTTTACTTGGGTCACATTGTTGGAGGTGGATGATTAAAAATAGATCCTTACAAAATTGATTTGATTGTAAAGTGGCCTAAACCCACCAATGTTACAGAAGTTTGTAGCCTTTTTGGTGTAGTACAATACTAGAGAAGGTTCATTGCCAACTTCTTCTTCATTGCATCCCCCTTACGTGCATTGACAAGTGTGAATAAAACCTTTCAATGGGGAGGAAAGAAGCCGAAATCCTTTGATACATTGGAAGAGAAGATCAATACTGCACCAATTTTGGCCTTACTTGAACTCCAGTAGCTTTTTGAGATCAAGACAGTTTCCAGTGGTTACGCCATGGGAGAAATGTTGATACAACAGAGGAAACATGTATGTTACCATTCAGAGACATTCTCCCAAGTTGATGTGAACTATCCCACATATGACAAGGAGTTGTATGCCTTGGTCCAAAGCGTGAAGAAGTGGAAGCACTATTTGATTGGAAAGGAGACCATAATTCAAATAGATCACTAGCCCTTGCAGTACCTCTAGTTGCAAACCAAGCTTCAACACGCACATCCTTTCAGATGGATGGGATTCCTTCACCAGTTTCACTTGCTAATAAAATACAAGAAGGGAACCATCAACAAAGTGGCATATATTCTTTCTCGCCCTCCTATTTTTGCATCCATAGTTTTTCAAAATTCTTCTTTGTTTTTTGAAAGTTATCTTGAACAATATGTTGATGATGAATATTTTAAGGAGATTTTTCAAAGTTGACTCATGTATCGCAGGTGGACAATTACCATTAGTAGGGAAAGTTGTTGTACCACCTTGGAAAAATTTGTATCCCCACCAATGAGAGATTACATGTAATCAGAGAGGCACATACCTCTCTTATGTCAGGTCATTTTGGTGTAGGGAAAACTTTGTGTCATTTGTAGAGGTTGTGTTGTTGGCCTCTCAGAAAAAATATTGTGACTTGATATGTAAAGGGATGTGTGTTGTGTTCAATTAGCAAGCACACTAATAGAAAATTGGGGCTTTACACACCACTCCCTATTCTGATTCATCCATGGGAAAGTGTGTCAATTGATTTTGTAGGTGGTTTGCCTTTGTCTAAGAGAGGTAATGACTATTTGCATGTTGTTGTGGATCGATTTAGAAAAATGTGTGTCTTAATGCCTTGTAAAAAGCAGGTCACTGCAGAGCAGACTGCTCATATCTTCTTCCAATTTGTATGGGTCCACTTTGGGTTTCCCACATCCATTGCATCTGATCAAGACTCTCTCTTTCTTGGAAAGTTTTGGAATAGTTTGTGGAGAATGATGGACACCAAGCTTAAGAGGGGCACGATATTTCATCTATAGACCGACATACATACAAAGGTTTTCAACTGTACAATGATACACTTACTCTGAGGCTATTGTGGCAAGCATCCCAAGGTGTGGGATGAGAAACTTCCCTATGTACAACACGCATACAATCGGGAAGTGCACTCATCCACTTAGAGATCACCGTTCGAGACATGATTTGGATATTTTCAAAAGGATCCCTTAGACATGGTCTTTAGGACAGATGAAAATTCCAGTTGGCAAGATGATAGGGACAAAGCACAAAAGTTCATTCAGCGAATTTAGATGATTCACCAAGCAGTGTAAGAGCAATTGGAGAAAAGTCAATCTCAATACAAAGCTCGACATGACAAGCACTAAGTCAATCACCAATTACAGGTTGGAGACAAAGTGTGGCTCCACATAAACAAAAACATGATGAAAGGGGAAGGAAATAAGTTGAGACCAACCTGATATGGCCCATTCCCCATATTAGAGAAGATTGGAGACAATTATTTTTGTCTCGATTTGCCAAAATATATGCAGATGTACTCAGTGGTGAACGTTGAAAAATTTAAGCTTTATGAGCCTCTATTGATCATGAACACGAAAGAGGTTAGATAGATTCCTACAATGGATGACTTTGCACCTGAATAATTGGACAAGCTACCTAAGGACATCATTCTTGATAGGAAGATCAAGACTTCACAATGGGGAGACATGGAGTACCTTCATATTTGTTTCAAAGGAATGCATCCAAGTAAGGCCCGATGGATTGAAAAAGGGAAAGTGAGGGAGAAATTCTCTCACCTGCCAATTGACTGATAAAGCTTTTGGCGACGCAAAAGCTCATTAGTGGGCAGGAATGATCTAGGTGGCTCTAGCAATAGAAGTGGCCTTGGAAAAAAATCTCAAAAATCAAAGTCATCATATTAAAGTGAAACTAGGACCAGATCATAGTGCTCATCATCCTGATTTGAACAATGTGAATGACACTCAAATCTAAGTTCGTATGCTCAAGATATAGACGGTCAAAGTTCTGATCAAACTAGACTAAGTGGAATTCACTAACGAGCCAACAATGTAACAACCCTGGTGAATCTATATATATATATATATATATATAGCCACAGTGATGGGACAAATATTCCAAGCTGAATGGTGGGGGAAACATCCTAGTTGGCGTTGATTCAGTGTATTATGGCTAAGAAAATTAGCAAAGGCAATTACTAAGGCTTTGTAAAGGCATGAGGCATTAATTGACATTTTATTTATGAAAATAACGGAAATTAGGAGAAAAGGTAGATAAAAAGCCACAGGTTTCATGTGAGGAGGAAAATGATGGAAAATAATGAAAAATGAAGAAAATAGAGGCCTCATTAATAGAAAGGCTTCCAAGGATTAGTTGGTAAGTTTTTGACATTTTTGGTGGAGCCCTCTTCTATTCTCTCTCTCTCATACTCTCAGATACTTAGAGTTTTCTTGGAGAACTCTTGGAGGGTGTGGAATAATTGGATTTTTGGAGCAAGAAGGAAAAGGAAGAGTAGGAAAGCACAAGAGGGAATCAGGATCAACAACTACAACAACTTTTATTGTAGGTGTCGAGCTGCATGTATATTTTCCTCACTAGTTTTGGCATGCATGGCACATGCATGTGGTTTCTTGCTTATGATCTGTCATTGGCATGGAGGATTGCCTAGATTGAGAGTGGATTTGCCTACCCTTCCCATTTCCGAGATAGCCATGGTGATTGTGGTTTTACTTTCATTGTTTGTTTTTGTTTGGTTCTCATGTTTCCTTAGCTTATGTTGAGTTACTAGTTCCTAGAGCCTTGGTTTGACAAATGCTCTGGAACCCTGTAATTGCTTGGGTTGAGTTACTAGTCCCATAGTCATGGTTGGACAAACACTCTAGAAGCCCTATAACAACTTGGGTTGAGTTATTAGTCCTCGAAGCCTTGGTTGGACAAACACTTTGGAAGCCCTTGGCTGGTTGAGTTACTAGTCCTGGAAGCCTTGGTTGGAAAAACGCTCCGGAAGCCCGATAACAGTTGTGGCTTGAGTTACTAGTCTTAGAGCCTTGGTTGGACAAATGCTCTAGATCTTGGTAGTATCCGTGGGTTGAGTTACTAGTCATGGAAGGCTTGGTTGGAACAAACTCTCGGGAGCCATGCAAGACTTGGATAGAGACTAATCTAATGTTGGTTTTGTGATGTCCGACAATGAGGTGGAATCATTGTTTGATGAGTTGAGGTGGATGGCATCTGGAAGCCCTGGATGAGTTTTGATTGATCTGTTCTATGAGATCCCACATTCATGCTTGGAATATGGCACATGGGTGAATGGTTGAAGAGATATTTGGCTCAGCCTTTCTACGGTGAAGTGGAAAATGGAAGTCCCATCCTGGGTTTAGTTTTTGCATTATTAACGAAATGTTATTTCTCTTGGTAGTTCTATGACTATTATGATGGATTATATGTGCTTTATATGGCTGAGATTTCATTGGTATTTATTTCCCTATTATGTTCGTTATGTATGTATTTTATGACAACAGCTATGTATGGACCTCATCATGTTCTTAATTGTTATTGAATAATCAATGTATCTATGACCTAATGGATGAAATGGAAACTAATGTGATAAGGAGACAATGCTTCATAGCAAATCTCATATAAGTATGAGACCCATATGCTCAGAACTATTAATTAAACCTGTAGATTATACATTTGCAATATGTTTGAAGAAATGTTTTTCATGGCTAGTAGGGGTCCAGTTAAGGTCTTGAACAAGTATTTTCTTTAGTATTGTCATTTCCATGTTATTTTACTGATCTGAAGAGATGGTTCAATTTTGGGCAGTGACTTGGGCTCTCGGCCTGAAAAATTGGCCCAAATCCCAGAGTCGTTAGCGTAGCATTGATAGTTTTGGTCTCTAGTCACTAGCAAACAAGCCCGTGAGAGCGACTTTGAGTTTTTGGTCGTACTCATGCCTATAGCATGGGAGTGTCTGAGGCTTAATTTGACCAAAAGTTCAGTGGGACCCCAAGGTAAGCTATATAAAGTATTGGATTAGTTCTTGAGGGTCCTGTAGCTAATGATTAATGTATGTATGGTGTGTTTCCGTCGGTTCCACTTCCTTAGCATGACTTAGGAGGTTGAATCATGTCATAGTGGCCTCTTGTCGCATGTTTACCTCGGTTGGCCAGTTGCTTGCGTAGATGTTGGAGGATGGTGTTATAGAGTGGTATCAGAGCGTAGTTGTGCTCTCCTTAGGTGAAGGTGCCTGTTCATGCATGCATGTCAGTTACATTTCTGTCTCTTACACTTGCATCCTATGTGCTTGTTTCATTGTATCATGTTGATCATGGTTGTAGTAGGGTTATCATGAGGAAATTGACGTTGATTTTGGTGGAATGAATCATCATGAGTATATGATTGGTTACATGTTGTTATATGTCGTTTGATTACATCCTGGTATGGTAGGTTGCAATCTTGTATGCTTGATTACATGGATCAGTCTTGTAGGTTGGTTACAAGAATAGATTGCTTATGCTCGACTACATGCAGTCATGCATATGTGTAGTTGATTATGCATTTCTTATGCGTGTTGATGGTTGCACGTGGCAATGTGTACAATGGAGTAATGGTTTTGTGATGCATGAGGTAATGATTTGTGTAGTTGAGATGGTCATGCATTGATGACTAGATTCTAGCTAGAATAAGGTGTATATTGTTGGGTTGTGTTATATTCTTTCCACATAGTTAACAGGGGGTTTGAGGGGTACTCGTAACCCCACTTTATGGGGTCCGGGGCAGCGCCCCGGAAAATTTTGGTTTTGGACGGCCTAATGTTAGGTTGGGCAGACCCACCTATGGTTTTGTGGCCAATGATTTTCGCACACGTTTTTTTGGACGCGATGGTTTTCGGTCCATGGTATTGGATGCTTCAGCATGTATAAATATTGTATTGTAACATTGAAAGGAATATAATGAAAAATCAAGCTGGTAGTCCCGATTTTGGGATCTAGTGGGAAATCTCTGTGTATACCTGTTTTATGTGTTATGCTCTCGCATTTTTATTTTTCCTGTGATTTAGAATTTGTATGCAGGTAATTTTTGTACGGGGTTAAAACCTACATATATGGCTTGGTACTCATATGTTATATCTCTATATGTAGTTGTTACGCATGTATGGTATTGGTTACAGTTATGAATGAATAGTAGGTCAAACATGCCTTGTGAATTCATGGTATGAAATTTAGCTCAACATGGTGATATTGGTATGTTATGATGCTAATGTGTTGGCTGATATAGAACATGAGATGCATATCATCATAATGAGGTTGCAACATTAGACTTTGGCGTAAGAGTAAATCGTCATACATGTATTGTATGTTTGGAATGCAATTATGTAAGTCAAGAATGGTTATATGCATTAGGTTTATATACATTAGGTTTATGTACATGTATTTTGATGTTATGGTTACATTCATGATAGATGCTAGTTAAATAGTGTAGCTATATGCACATGTGTCAGATAATCAAGAATGATAGTAACCTGTAGTTGTATGCATTACTATTGTTGTTTTATATTAGATAACCTAATGATTATGTCATATGTTATTGATGAAGTATCTTGTAGGTTAACTTAGGGTTATTTCATTGAGATCTTGATGTTGTAATTTGGATTGGTCATATGCATGATGGTTATGTTCATTGCATTGAAGATCTTGATGTTATATGTATTATGTTAACTTGGTTTGACCTATGCAAATGGTTATGGTTGTGATATTCAGGTATGAGCTGGCATATTTATGATATGGTGTTGTACTAATCTAGATCGATCGCACATATGTGATTTTTATGCATGAATGACAAATCCTCATGAGCTTATGATGTGAACATGTTAGTCAATTATTGTTATGGATATCTTGATTTATGTTTGAGTTGATATGTTGTGAAGTTATATCTTGCTAACTAGATTGATTGTGCAGACAAGACAACCTCCTCTGAGGTACACTAAGGTATGAGTTTCTTTATGTAGCATATTGGGTGCTTCATTATTGATTATGTCGTCTATTTGGCGTTTGAGTGTTCGTGCCTATTATTTTGTCTAGTTGATTTATCTGACATGGTGTGTTCATAGCTTGCTTGAATTTTTTATGAGTTGCATAATATGAGTATGTGTTCCAATGATCTTATTTGAAGATGATTATACTAATACATATGTGTTGAGACGATTAATATGTACTTACATGTAAGTAGGTGATAGTTGTAGCATTATGTCTAATGGCTATGAGTTGACTATGGATTATGGCATGATTTTTAGTCTTGCTAAATTTTGATTTCAAATTGATAGATATGATTGTCTTGATATTTTGAACATGTGGTTGACATGTGTGAGAAGTTGCAGGAAGCATGCTGGTATTAGACTGACAAGGTAATAGTTTATGTGTTTATATCACTAATAGTCGGGTGATGTGACAGTGCATACTAACACTCAATTGCAACAAGTAAAAGGTCAAAGAAAGGAATTTCGCAAGAATTCCTTTGGTTATATTTGGAAACCCTAATTCCAAACAAATGAGTGATTTGTATACATGGAGTCTTCTTAACCTTGATTTTGTTTGAAATTATGTGGATATGTGGTAGATTCATGAACATGTACTTGATAGGTATATTAGAAAGTCTTTAGTTATAGGTGGATCTGTCAAAGGATTGGAGTCCCTTGAGAGATGGCGTGGATTTGTTCAGTTTCAAGCAACGTGCTTGGCACAACAAGATGAGGTAACTGGTGCATTGTTATGTTTATTTATGCACTAACAATTATGTGTTAATGACAAAATTATGCAGGGAGTTGCATGGCAAGAGAGGTTTCCTTGAAATATTGAAGAAGGCTCAAGCCGAGCTTTCCTTGGGAACCATGGGGATTGACTGATGGTGTCTAGTGTTAGTCTTGCACTTTTAGTATTTTGTGATTGTTGCGCTTAATTTGCGATTTTGATTATGTTTGGTGCATAGCTATGCCACTTTGTTGTTGATCCATGTGTATATTGGTGGCCACCCACCTATTCGACTTAGACCCCCATCATTATTTCTTTCATTTTTTCAGTTTCCTTATTTGCAGCACAATTTACTATTTTTTGGCATTTTTTTCGGGTCTTGAGCTTCTGGAGCCATTTTGAGGCCCTAAACAATGTTTTTTTGGGAAAATCGGGACCAACATGGTCCATTCACTTATGTTGGCCACTTGGAAGTTATTTTCCTTGGATAGATATTTCTAACGAGGTATTATGCATGTTAAACACAAATCGTATGTCAAAGTTACAAACCCGGGAAGTTGATGTACCAATTTACCCAAGCAGGGCCCATAGTTTGGCACTTCGTCTCCTAGGGTTAGGTTTTTGGATGTTTAGGGTTTTCCATTGTTTCTCAATAATACATAGGCCTTTGAGCCTCATTGTAACACAACTCAAAGACATGTAGCCGCCACATCTCTTCTCAGAGATAAGCTACCAACGCCCGAGATAGTCTTATTTCTATTTTGTTGTAAGCATATTTCAGTATTTGATATTAATGAAATGAAGTGTTATTTTTTGCTACATCTCTGTATTTATGGTTATATCTATAATTTGTTGTGTTCATTTTTAAATTGGGATAAGTTGCGGTGTCATATTGATTTTGGTTTTCATGGTCTTGTTGTTTTTGTTTTCGTCATTTCCTTTTATTGTTTTAAGTCTTGGGAACTAGTTGGGAAATAGGAAAGTTAACGGAGCTTGGGAGAGCTATGTGGTACCCAACAGATGATGTAAGACCTAGATGCATCTCTATTCTTGAGTAAGCACAGTGGAAGGTAAGATTATGATAGTTTGATTGCACTGGTTGGGTCCATTGTGGTAAATGGAATGTGGCAGTACAGACATAAGAAAGGTTACCAAAAAAGGTAAAGTAAATATATCTAAGGTGTGAGATGCCTTGGCTATGTTGGGAACTGTTGTTGTGCACAAATAAGATAGTTATCTTAACCTTGACCTTGATATCTAGTGATTATGTTATAATCATGATTATGTTGATGCTTATATATGTATACATGTAGGTGTGTATGTATGTCATGTTTGATAGGTTCGTCATGGATCATGATTATTAACGCTAACATTTATGTGTATATATATATATGTATGTATGCATATCGTTGTCTGATGGGATCATGATTATTTATGATAATGTTTATGTATATGTATGTATGTATCAATGTATCTATGTCATTGTCTAACACATCATCAATAATCGTTCTTGTGGCGAAATGATTTCTTATGCAGGAAAATGACATGAAGAAGTTCCTGGATATGAGCAATCAAGCAGGAAGAGTAGTCATGACAAATATATGAGGTCAATATCATGTGATATGAATTTATATTATATGCTTGTATTAAGCCTATGTTTATGTTATGAACAAGTTACACTGAGGGATACAACAACAAAATGAAAGCAGTGTGGTTTGCGACATGTTGGGACAAGCATGGATAAGATACTAGAAGTAGGGTTTCTTGGGAGAGTCAGTGTGGTTTTGGGTGTGTGGTACTATTGTTGTGCATATGTTGTATATGTATGATACATGTTGCATCTGTGATGTTGTGTGCATGCGATGTGGTGTATATTTAATGTGTGTACATGTGGTGTTGTGTGCATGTTGTACATTGGTATTATGTACATATGGTGTGGTGTGCATGATTGTACAAGTGGTGTTGTGTGCATGTGGTTTGTGTACATGTTGCACAATTGGCGTTGTGTGCAGGTGGTGTTGTGTACATATCGTGCATATGGCATTGTGTACAAGTGGTGTCACATACATGTCATATGTGTGGTACTGTGTACATGTGGTATTGTGTAAACATTGTATAGGTGATGCAGCATACATATGGCATTGTATACACGTTGTGCAAGTGGTGTTGTGTACATGTGATGTTGTGCACAAGTTGTGCAGATGGTTGTAGTGTACATATGGTAATGTGTACATGTGGAACATATGGTACTAGTGTACATGTGGGATTGAGTACATGTCATACATGTTGTGTTGTGGGCATGTGGTACTATGTATGTGCATCGTGTAGTTATGGTATCATGACATATGCATTCATTGTGTTGTACTTTATGTGGATACATGTATTGTGTGGCATTGTACATCGAGTATAGATGTATGAGTTGTGTTGTATATCAGATGTATGTGGATGCATTTTGTGGTGTCTCACGTTGTGTGCGGATGCATGCCTTGTGATGTACATTGTGTAGGTATACGTGATGTGTTGTGTTGTACACCGTGTGTAGGTGTATTATTATGTTGTGTTGTACACTAGGTGTAGGTGTATGTGTTGTATGTCAAGTGTAGGTGCATGGTGTTGTATGTTGTGTGTGGTGGTATGGGTTTGATGCACACTATGTGTAGGTGCACATGGTTGAGGAGAAGGCACTGAGTGTTGTCAAGTGTGGCAATCGATCCAATGTGTGTACAGAAAGAACAAAGGCAGAAGTAAGGATTGATGAAGAACAAGTATCGGTATTGTATTTCAGTTTTATTATGCATGTGATATATGATTTTGGTTTATGATGATTACATGTGATCTATAATTATGGTTTATGATGGTTACATGTGATTTGTGATTTTAATATACGTGGTTATGTTTTGAGCTAAAATGATGTGATATGTTTATACATGATGATTTTCTCAAAGATGCTAGTCTGACTTGTTGTGACAGGAAGTAAATAAGATTGCAAGTGTACCTTATTAACGAGCCACCAATGACGTATGATGTGAATTATTTTTAATTTATTGTGAATCTAATGGAAATTATTTTCTTGGTACAAGAATGCATGAACATCCCAGATTGGGTAGTTGAAATCGACTGCAAGTATTAGCAGCAACAACAAAATAAATTGGAACACGCAGCAGTATGTTGGTAAAGCACTTCAGGAGCAGGGTCCATTATGGGACACTGGTACCCAATCGTGACCACTGATTTCCATTAGCATGCTATGACTAGTATGATGATTTTAAGTCAGGGATATGCCTTGGTTTTTGTATCTTCTGATGTGAGGAAGCCTTTCCAAGGGATGAACTACCCGAGATGGGGGTGCCAGTGAAACTTCGAAGGTGTGTGATTATATAGAAGGGGATGACTAGATTCCTTGAGGGACTATGTAGTAAAGAAGGGAAGATCAGAGATGGATTTGTTTTGGTCATTAGCATTGCTAGATGGAATCAGATGCACATTGGGAGTGAGCCCTGGAACAATGAGTCGACAATTGTTCATTGAGAGGAAAGGTGGTGCAGGATTATATTGCTGGACGTTGGATGCATATTTCATTTTGCAATGGATTCTGGACTTCCTGGAAAGGAGGTGAATCCTAGTATTACTTCGAGGGTGGAGGTGTGTGCCTTTGGATTCCCTTGTTGTTGATGAGGGCATTGTATCCTTTTTATTTGTTGGTTGAGAAAATGTGCATATGCGTGTATTATTGTAAATATTGTATTGAGCTCAATTTATAAATATCCATAGACAATATGGTTATTTTCTAGTTGAAGAAAATGTGTATGTGTGTATGTGGTTATTGTAAATATCGTAATGAGTTGTGTTATAAAGCTCCAGTAAATGGTATGTTTGTCATGTTTCAACAATGGTCATTGTAAATACTACAACGAGCTATGTTATAGAGCTCCATGGGAAATATGTTTTGTTTTTAGTAGTCTTGTTGGTTATAGGTGTCATTGAACACCGAGGACGGTGTTCCCCCAAGGGGGAGGGTTCTGTAACAACCCTAGTGAAAATCCTAAGTAAAAATATATATATATGGCCAGAATGATGGGACATGTATTCCAAGATAAATGGTGGGGGAAAATCCTAGTGGGTGTTGATTCAGTTTATTATGACTAAGGAAATTGGCAAAAATGATGGCTAAGGATTTGGAAAGGCATGAGGCATTAATTGACATTTTATTTGTAAAAATAATGGAAATTAGGAGAAAAGAAAGGTGAAAGGTCATAGGTTTCATGTGAGGAGGAAAATGAATGAAAATAATGGAAATTGAAGAAAATAGAGGCCTCATTAATAAAAAGGCTTATGAGGATTAGTGGGTATGCTTTTGACAGGTTTTGGTAGAAGTCTCTTCTATTCTCTCTCTCTCATACTCTTGGATACTTGAGTTTTCTTGGAGCACTCTTGGAGGGTGTGGCATACTTGGATTTTTGTAGCAAGAAGGAAAAGGAATAGCAGGAAAGCACAAGAGGGCATCAAGATCAGTAACTGCAACATTTCTGCTTACAGGTACCGAGTTGCATGTATGTTTTCCTCATTAGTTTTGGCATGCATGGTGTACATGTGATGATGTGCACAAGTTGTGTAGATGGTTGCAGCGTACAGATGGTATTGTGTACATGTGGTACATATGGTACTGGTGTACGTGTGGGATTGAGTGCATGTTGTACATGTTGTGTTGCGGGAATGTGGTACTATGTATGTGCATTGCGTTGTCATGGTATCATGACATATGCATTCATTGTGTTGTACTCTATGTGGGTACATGTATTGTGTGGCATTGTACATCAGGTATAGATGTATGAGTTGTGTTGTATATTGGATGTATGTGTATGCATTTTGTGGTGTCTCATGTTGTGTACGGATGCATGTTTTGTGATGTACATTTTTTTATGTATGTGTGTTATGTTATGTTGTATAGTAGGTGCAGGTGTATGTGTTATGTTGTGTTGTGTAGTATACTGGGTATAGGTGTATGTGTTGTATGTCAGGGTGTAGGTGCATGTATTGCATGGTATTGTATGTTGTGTGTGGTGGTATGGGTGTGATTCACACTATGTGTAGGTGCACATGGTTGATGAGAAGACATTGAGTGTTGTTGGGTGTTACAATCGATCTGGTGTGTACACAAAGAACAAAGCAAGAAGTAAGGATCGATGAAGGACAAGTATCGTATTGTATTTCAGTTGTATTATGCATGTGATCTATGATTCTGGTTTATGATGATTACATGGTGATCTATGATTATGGTTTATGATGGTTACATGTGATTTGTGATTTGATCTATGATGGTTTTGTTTTGAGTTAACCTAATGTGATATGTTTATACATGATGATTTGATCAAAGATGCTAATTTGAGACAAGAAGTAAATAGGATTGCAAGTGTACCTTATTGACGAGCCACCAATGAGGTATGATGTGAAGTTATTTCAATTTATTTTGAATCTAATGGAAAATATGTGCTTGGTACAAGAATGCATGAGCATGCCCAGTGGGGTGATTGAAATTGACTGCAAGTATTGACAACAACAACAAAAGAAATTGGAACATGCAATAATATGCTGGTAAAGCATTTCAGGAGTAGGGCCATTATGGGACACTAGTACCCAATAGTGACCATTTATCTCCATGAGCATGCTATGACTGGTATGATGATTTTAAGTTAGGGATATGCCTTGGTTTTTGTATCTTCCGATGTGAGGAAGCCTTGTCAAGGGATGGACTACTCGGGATGGGGGTGCTAGCAAAACTTGGAAGGTGTGTGACTGCATGGAAGGGGATGACCGAATTTCCTGAGGGACTATGTAATAGAGAAGGGAAGAGTTGGGATTGATTTGTTTTGGTCATTAAAATTTCCAGATGGAATCAGATGCACATTGGGAGTGCGCTCTAGAACAATGAGCCAACACTTGTTCACTGAGAGGATAGGTGGCGCGGGAGTATAGCGTTGGACATTAGATGTAGAATTGATTTTGTAGTGGATTATGGACTTCCTGGAAAGGAGGTGAACCCTTGTATTAATTTGAGGGTGGAGGTGTGTGCCTCTGGATTCCCTTATTGTGGATGCGGACATCATATCCTTTTTATTTGTTGGTTGAGAAACTGTGCATGTGCGTATTATTATAAATATTTTATTGAGCTGGATTTATAAAGATCCATAGACAATATGGTTATTTGCTGGTTGAAGCAAATGTGTATGTGTATATGTGGTTATTGTAAATACTGTAGCGTGTTGTGTTATAAAGCTCTAGTAAATAGTATGTTTGTCATGTTTCAACAATGGTCATTGTAAATACTACAACAAGATATGTTATAAAGCTCCATGGGCAATATGTTTTGTTTTCAGTAGTCTTGTTGGTTATAGGTGTCATTGAACATTGAGGATGGTGTTTCCCCAAGGGGGAGGGTTCTATAGCAACCCTAGTGAAAATTCCATGTATATATA
>APFE030355313.1:0-13953 GCA_000404065.3 Pinus taeda
GGTGAATGGATTCACTTAAATAAAACCTATTCTTGAAAATGGGCAAATGGAAGGTTGTAACTCCTAATTTCAAGGGCTGAATTTACCTTTTTTACCCTCTCCCTTGAAATAAGGTGGGCTATTTGAGGTGATTTGTAAAAATGTACTATGATACAAAATATTTGCCCACTAAAAATTTAAAACCCCTTAATTTCACCAAAGGGCGAACATTCGCCCCTAAAATCACCCCTAAGCTTTATGTTTCTCATCTGGAATATGGACCCATGCTTCACTTCAAGAAACATGAAAGTGACTTACATCCAGTTTAATTGAGCTCCATGCTTCTTCTGCAATGATATTCTTTAAAACCTTAGTAGGAGTGCGATTTACTATGTAATTCACATAGTTAATTGCTTCGGCCCAAAAATTAAGACTAAGTCCTTTAGATTGAAGAATACAATTAGCCATTTCCTTTAAGGTGCAATTCTTCCTTTCATCTACACCATTTTTTTTTGGAGTATATGGAACAGTATGTTGCATTTGAATTCCATTCTCAGTGCAAAAGTTGATGAATTTGTTGTTAACATATTCTCCGCCATTATCAAATCTTAGCTTAAGAATTTGATGTCCAGATTGTTTTTCAACAAAGGCCGTAAAGGCCAAGAACATGTTAAATACTTCACTCTTGAGCTTTAAGAAGTATACCCAAGTGCATCTGGAGAAATCATCAATGAAAGTGAAGAAATACTTGTAGCTAGAGATTGAAACAACTGGAAGTAGACCACATAAATCACTATGCACAAGCTGTAAAGGGGCTGAGGCATGCCAGGAGGCACATTTTTCAAAATATCTCGATGATGTTTTATGAGTACACATCTAGAACAAACACTATCTGTACAAGATACCATTAGAAGACCTGTCACCATATTTTCTTTACATAGATTCTGAAGGGAGTGATAGTTTAAGTGACCAAATTGCTCATGCCAAAGTTTGCTCACTTCATCATTATGAGCAACAAATATCAAGGGAAGATTTGATGACCCAAAGTTTTTAAACTTATACAACCTTGTAGAATTATCAACAATGCCAATAGCTAAAATCTGTCTAGGATATCTTAGGTCCTTCATTACAATATCATGAGGTGAAAATTCAATGATTTTACCTTCACCTAAATGAGTTATTTGATATACAGATAGAAGATTGTAGGATAAGGTCAGAACACACAATACATTATTAAATTGACCATTGTCTAGATGAAAAGTTCGAGTCCCTACAACACTAAGAGATCTAAGAAGAAAACATGGCTTTTCTTTTGGCCCTACAACACTAAGAATAAAACATGGCTTTATTTTTGGCCATGTGATAAGAAGCTCTAGAATCAATGAGCCACTCATGAGAATGAGAAGAAGAAGATACATTTAGTGCATAACTAGACCGAGATTCTTGACAACCACATGCAGAAAGTGTTATTCCCAAAGATGAAGCTGAAGTTGAAGAGTGCTCCGAAGGGATGTTATGCTTCTTCATTGCTACTTCCAAGGCTTCCATCTTCTTAAAGCATTTGTATTATAAGTTGCCATTTCGATTACAAAAGTGGAAATGTATATCTGTCTTCTTCTATTTTTTTTTATTTTCCTTACTATTTTGTTGAAATGAATTTTCATTTTGAAACTGGAATTGCTTAGTACCCTTGTTTGGTTTAGGAACATTCTTTTTAGGATACAACTTCTTAGGATTCTTTGAATTTGGTTATTGCTCGGCAGGTAAGGCTTTCTTAGAAGAGTTTCCAAGATTAAGAAGACCAATATATAAGATATTTTCTGGTTCTCTTATTAAGGAATCACAAAAGGCATCAAAAGAGGGGGACTTGTAGTCTTGTCCTTAAGAAATAAAGGCTTCTCTAGTAGAATGGAAGGTGGAAACAAACACAGAGTAGGCTGGACCCAACTTTGTAAGAATGGAATAGATAAGGCTATCATCTTCTTTCTTAACTTTAATACCTTCCAAGAAAAGTCAAAGGGTCTTGAACTTGGACAAAAAATATTCAATGGAAGAAAAATTATTGGGGTCTTTCATTTTTGAGTTGATAGACTCTAATTTCATTTTTAATTCCAAAACCTTTAGCGAGCTATTTCATTGCTTCATTAGAAGTATCAAGTTCTGTGATATGGAATCTAAGGTCTTGAGAAATAGACATCCATGTGAACCCACGTGCTTGATCTGGCCTATTTTCCCATTTGGCTACCGTATCTTCATCTTGGGCTTTGGTTTCTTGGCCTGAGGCTATTCTCTAAAGACCTTTGTTTCTAACTAAATCCACAATGTAAGACCACCATTGGAAGTAATTGGTGCTATCAAGAATAACTTGGCATGGAATTTCCATTTTAATAGAAAGTAAAGCTAAAGATGCTGAAACTATGTGTTCCAATGGAAAAATCTCAAATAATTAGGCTGATTAAAAAAAAATGGCTCTGAAAACGACTTCTGGATGAAGAAGTTATGGCTTTTTTAAGAAAAGTTGTTGAAGATACTAACAAAGTCTGTGAATGTGTGGAAATGAATGATAATGTTATATTTAAAAAAAAAAAACCCCACCCTTTCCAACTTAATATAATTAGCTCACTTTAAAAAAAAAGATTTTATGTGACTCACTTTTATAAATAAGTGAAAGTCACTTTTAGAATGGTACTTTATGAGCTACCCACTAAATTGTAACTTAAGTAAAAAATAAAGAGACTTTAGAATTATAAGTGACTCACTTTTTATAATGGGTGAGAACACTTTTACATGAAGTAACTTTACAACATAAGTTACATCTGCTTTTTGAAAAAGTAACTCAACAAAAAATGTTAGTTTAAAAGGTCAGTAATTTTTGGAAAAGAGGAAGGGGGGTTTGTTTGTTTGGTTTTTTTTTAGTCACTAAAGCTTTGGGGTCTATGCTTACCTGAAAACCTCTTTTTCTCCTACAAAACAAAAACCACAAAATCCAACATAGACATACAAAATAAAACAAACCTTTTGGCTTGAAGTTAGATTTAGCCGGAAACTAAATATTTTCCTCAATGTTTCTGATTTTCCGAGATCACACTAAGGTGCGGTGGAAAAGAGCATTCACATGAGAAAAATCCTTCATTTATGTTTATGATTTTACCAGATCGCACAGAGTTACATGGCAAAGAGCATATGCAAAAATGAAAGGTATAAATCTGGTAATAAGAAATAGAGAGCTAAATAAACTGAAATAAACAGAGAGATGAATAGCTAGAACTGCAAATAAAGATTGTATACCTCCATATCTTAAAAATGACATAGCTAGGGCTACCAGAAACCTTTTCGCGTGAAACTAAAGGGGTTCCTCACTAGAACAAATGCTCCTAACACAATGGAATAGTCCTCTCGGACTGAAAGTAGTCTGAAATAGTAGATCTAGGGAATGATAGTCAGATGCAGTTGTATCAACTTCAAATTTGGATCACCAACGAATGCAGCCCTCAAATAGTTCTGGTACCATGTAGGAAGCTACAGGGTAAGTTCCTCAGATAGAACACCAAAGGACACCTCCCACAAAGATATCACAGATCAATACACCAATACTCTTGACATGGTTAAAACCCTCAGAGAGGGAAACAATCCACGACCTGAGCCAATGTGGCCACTTCAATCAATTTATTAATAAAAGAATGAAAATTTACATAAGATTCTCTCATGAGTGGTCACCCTAAAAATGACCCTCCATGCTTTTTAAATAGATATCATGGACCAATTGGGTGTTAAGGCATGGATTAAGTGTCGCTAATACTGAGAAGAGAATGAACCATCGAATCACTTCATGTCTAGAACATATCATGACCGTCAAATTGTAAGTTAAAAAAATATATAGTAAAGAAACGCATTTTACCTAACTCTACATTAGACCAAAGAGTCAAGGCAAGTATAAGGCAAGGCATGATAAGCATCGTGTGGATCATCAATTTCAAGTAGGTGATGAAGTTTGGCTATACAATAGCAAGGAAAGGCTTCAAGGTGAAGCTAAGAAGCTGAAACCAATTCATTATGGTCCATTTAAAATTATGGAAAGGATTGGTAAAAATGCTTTCCAGTTGGTTTTCCTTCATATATGCATATATGTTCCATTATTAATGTTGAAAATTTGAGATTGTATTAACTTTCTTCGATTGAAGATCAAGGAGAGAATGTTCAAATTCCATCTATTGAAGACTTTTCTCTAGAGTTCATTGATGTGCTTCAATAAGACACTATACTTAATAGAAGGACAAGGGAAACTGAAAGGGGAAGTATTGATTATCTTCAGGTGGGTCTCAAAGACACACGTCCATAAAAGGCCAAATGGATTAGAGGAAGGTGAGGGAACAATACCCTCATCTTTTCAATAACTGAATATAAATATTTTGGGGTCCAAAAGGCTTCCAATGGGGAGGAGTGGTTAAGGGCTCAAAATTATGCTAAAAAATGAAAGTGTTAGAATATTGTCAAACTTAGCTTCAGATTGAAGGGCTCATCATTCTGAATCTAACGATGTGAATGACACTTAAATCCAAATTTGTATGCAAAAGATAAAGCAATTCAAAGTTCAAGTTTGACTTGTCTATGTGGCAAGATTGGATGACATGGCAAGGGTCCTAGAAAATGTGGAGGCGCCAAGTTGTAGGTTTCCACTGGGTCTTGCATATTGCATGTCAAGAAGAAAATAGGTGCAGGTTAAGAATTGCTCCCCGCAAATCGAACCAAACACCCTGTTGTTATGTTGTTACCATCGGTAAAGTTCTGATTGTAATAAGACTCCCATATGCAATACTTTTATGTATTACAGTTTAACGTCTCGGAGGGTCTGTCATATCACACTATTTATGCACTTGCAGCCGATTTACGATTGTGATAAGACTCGGATGTGAGAATTTTTATATCACGGTTTAATACCTCGATGGGTCCACAATACTGCAATCACAATGTTCCCATGTTAACAAGACCTTCTATTGTTTAACTTTTTCGATTGCGATGAGTGAGAGGTTCCATATGCGAGATTATATATGTTGCACTTAATTATCCCCAGCGGGTCCGTAATACTGCAATCATAACATTTTGTTGTGTTGGGAGCTTGTAGAACTTTCTGATTGTGATTTGGATACGACCAATATGATATAGTCCACCAAATGATGAATTCCTCCTTCCAATAGTGGATTTTGGAGCGGAAATGGGGTTTTTGGTCGGTTTTGGAGCATTTTGTGGAATAAATAGTGGAATAACTGGGAGAAGTCATAACTTCTTCAGTTCTTATCCAAATTTGAGGAAAAAGGATGCTAGATAGCCATTTTGGAGTATTCTAAGCTCATTAAGATAGGTTTGAGAGGCATTTGAGCATTGTAAACACACTTTTGTTGTAATTTGAGCATAATAGAGAGGCCCAAGCCATTGGAAGTTTGACTAAGGAGACGTAGCCCAGGAGGGGTGAAATCCTTTATCATGTGCTTGCTATGTCTTGTATTTTGATGTTCTTTGTTGTTATTTTTCTGTTGTTCAACATATATTTTTATGTTAATTTTTTTTAATAACATTTACATAAGAAACTCTCATGGGAATCAATTAATTATTCAAAAGTATTGAATCTTTAAGCACTTGATAAGAAAATGATAAAAAAATGATAAGAATTTTAAGTTTTATTCCAAATGGGGAATTAACACAACATTACTAATCCGCTCCATTTGAGATCAGTTTACCTATGGGATTTTTACATCCCTAGATGGTACCTTTTCTAATTGCTTGAAAATGTAAGGTATTAACATATTTTGAGGCTGATCAACTTGAGTGGTATTCTTCCCATTGAGTGCATCCTTTAAGGATATAGATACATTAGGGTTCCTAGGATTATATTGGGGTTTCTAAAGGTCGAAGAACTTCCCCGCATCCTCAAATTTAATATTATGGTAGAGTCCTTTGTCACATCATAATATTTCAACTAGAAATATTCTTGTAGCACTTTATGTTCATATTCCAAAACTTTGATCGTTGTTGGTATACTCATCTTGTTCTATATGGCCTTATTCAAGTTTTCCACTAGATCTAAACCTTGAATGCAGTAAACGAAGGTCTTCCCTTTGATGTTTTTTATGAAGATACGAAAAATTTCCTTCTCCTTTTCTCTCTTTGCTAGATTTGACATTGACATGGAGACCCTTAAAACTGTGATCACATTCCAACTAGACAGGTTTTTTGGTTTGTGAATTGGCCATGGAAATTAGGAGATAAATCAACCAACATCGCTTGACATATTTATGGTATTAGGATTGTTTGTGTTGATTAGAGATATATCATAAAAATCAAATCCCTGGCCAACAGAACAAGGCATTCTCTAACCCCTAGTGATCCATGTAAATTCATATCGTAAATTGTGAATGACTAATATGCTTCAAACAAATCTGAACAAATATTAATGGGAAGATGTTATAGGTCAGCCATCTAGATAGAGCGCACCAATCATGGCAGCCTTAGACAAAAACTAATCCAACAGAGTCCAACCCTACTGCCTCTGTAGATTCGAGTGTTTTGGATCGATATGAGGTTATGATACAATTCTAGATATTCAAATAGATACCTAACATAGAAAAATTTGAAGGAGAAGGACAAAGAATTTCCCTAGTGAACCGATTGTAGCATAAAGTAGGATCTAGATCCTACCATGAGATAAGAAACCTAAATCTCCCTACAAATGTCACTTCACAATGTGAGAGGGACTTCATAATAATTCCAAATCCCATCCTTGCATCCTCTCCCATGCCTGAAACCCTTGGTGGCACCGAATAGATGTAAGAACAAACCCTAGTGTAGATCTCTATCGTTACTCCCATCTCCTTCAGATTTTGTTATAACTTCACGGGAGTAAATGTGTTCTCTATTAATATTATAATCTATAGTTCTATTTTACACATTAATATTAGTTCATTAAGATTATATATTAAAGATGCATATTAATAGTTAATATATAGTTTATTAAGATTTTATTATAACTAGCACAACCATCTAAATAATGATGGTACATGTCTATAGGCATCAATTTATAATAAGTATAGTAACACATTACTTAATTACACATATCAAGTTGCTAAATAAAATAAAAAAAATCAATAAAAATTAGCTAAATTATAACTTATTTAAATTTTTATTATTATTAATGACAAAAAAGAATTAATATATTAAGTTAAACATATATACATTTTAAAAAACACTTGCAACAAGATTCTTAATCATGGATATTCTCCCCCACTTTATCACGAGGATTTTTTATATGTAAATAGGCTTCGTTACAATACTATGGATCATCAATACTATGACACTTGTTCATATGAAAAAATTTTAGTTAATCAATTTAAAAGAGACATAACTGTTTTGGAAATAAATACTTTCATTTGATTTGTATATATTACCAATATAGATCTAGTTTAACCATGGATTGTTCATAAGATATTTTTTTAATTAATCAGTTTAATTAAAAGGGAAAAAAATGCATAACTAATTTGGAAATAAAAACTTTCCTTTCATTTGTGTATATTACTAGTATAAATCTAGCTTAATCATGGATCTACCAAGCATCTAGAGGGATGAAATCTCTTGAAATGCAAAATTCTTTTTAGAATTCAAACCTTGGAAAATTGGTTAACATGGATTTATAGTCTCTCTCTCTCCATATTTTCCATTGTTTAAATTGTATTTTTGAATATTTATTATTATTAATATTTTATTTTAAAATTGAAAAGAATTACACATTCCCTCTTATAAAGTAATAAATTGTTTACTATAATTAGTTCTTCCTTTTGAGTATTGAAAATTTTAACTATCGTTCACATTAACACACACATATAATTTCTTTGTATCTATCTATCTATCTATATATATATGTTACTATCGATATTTAAACAATTTATTTAAGCTCTATATTCATATATATATATATATATATATATATATATATATATAATTCAATAAATTGATATTAAATTATATTATTTAACATAAGAAATTCAAGTATTTTATTTATAAATCCAAAAATAAAAATGAAATATTTTTACCACATCTCTTTCAAAATAGATTGTAATATTAATAACTTACCAAATAAGCACAATGAGAATGCTGTTATTGATGTTTTATAGTGTTTTTAATTAAAATTAATTATAATGTACCTCCTTCAACTATAATTATTTATTTTTATGAAACAATTTATTAATTAAATCTACATTCTTCTTTCTTTGTAAATATATTCTCCATTAAAGTTTATTCAATCCATGTAATTTTCTCCATCCAAATGATAAAATCCTCTCTTATGTTATAAGGCTATTATTCAATAGATCATATTCTTTATGATTTGTTTTGTTTTGTTCACAATCCATCAACTAGCTTCCTTTGAGGACTTCATATGCAATCCATAATATCTCTACGAAAGAGTTTCCTTCCTTCAATATGTTATCTTAAAGCTTAAGTATCATTGCCTACTAATCTCTTAATAAATTTAGCCTACTGAAACTTTAATAAATTTAAATATTTCTTTCGAGAAATTGATTAGTACTACTAAATGTAAATATTTCTTTTCCTTTCCCTCACCCTGACAATGCTTGACTTATCTGTACACCCTTGTATGTAACACTAGAATCTATGCCTATAGCATAGTTGGATAAAGATATCCTCATGTTCTATATTTATACTACAGTTGTAAATTTATAATAGTGAGGCTTACTTTCTAATCCTAGTAAAAGAATTAATACTTGAAACCTCACAAGAGGGTTTATCATATGTCCATTACATTTCAGATAACTCGTACTAATATAATATTTTGCCGAACCTTTACTAATATACACCTCACTATGTTACATTACTAACCCTTTATTAAAACACATTACTCAGGTTCATCATTTAAATGTGATTAAACTATTCATATAGTTCTTTGCATCACATTTGTTGTATTTTTTTTTACATTGTATATATATTTAACACCTTTTAGATCCTTCACGCATACATGTGTCGATCAATGGGATTTACACGAACGGTCTTTTAGATCTACCGATAGATGATTGTCTTTTGATCTCTTCAAATCAATGGTATCAACACAATTAGGGTTTTTATCCGACAGTTAGGCATTTCATTAACTCTACTTGCTGTGCTCAGAGAGCTCGTTACTCTGCAATTTTTTTTCATTATTATTCCTTTTGGTTTGGGTGGATTTTTATAATTGTTTCCACCATTAGTTGCGATATTAGACCCTTTGGACCATCCTCTGCTCGCTATGCTTATAGTTCTTCACATTTTTACTAGAGTTTGTGGTGTTTCCTTGGTGAAGAGTTGTTTCAAAAAAATATGGCCATCAACCATAAGGGTTTTATCTTCGCGTAACAATTGTAACATCATTTTGGTACTTTTCCCTTTTGACATTATCGTTCTTAGGTAAACCTTTGGATCAGATATACAATTTCCTTCCCTCTTCTATATTTCCTTGTCGAGATTTTAGAACATGCTCCGATAGCTTGGTTTCCAAGCAATAATACATTTTTTTCATTATGTTTGTTTCCTATGAAGTCACACAACCCTCTGTAATATTTTTCCACTATTATTCATCAAATTCTTTGTAAGCCCATTTAGGATTTTATCTTTGTTTTCAACTCGAAAGGGTTATTCTATTTATTAGTTAGGTTTTTCATTACGGTTCAAAGTTACACCAATCCCTAATTACATGTTACTAAGAAAATACTTGTATTTGTTCTTCATGATCAATTTGAATGTACATAAAATATATGTGTAGAATTTTTAAATTTCAACTGTACTTTATATATATATATGTGGGGTTATTACTCTTTTTGAACATGCTTGTAGATGGCCACTTATATGTTGTGAAGTACACTGGTTTTGATTTTATTTTTGTGTAATACTTATACATTGTTTTAAAATTCTTCTCCACCGTGAACAAAGAATAACCCATTAGTTTTTTATTTTGCTGCTAAATGCTCTATTTAATATCTCTATGTTATTTCTAATTTTAATCATTGTTATTGTATTTATATTTTTTTCCTTGGGTAAAGGTTCTATAACCCACAATGATTTTCCCTGTGATGTTTCCAAGTTTAGATGTGGTTTTGTCTCAACTCACAAAGAAACTTTCAACTCTTCTCCCAGGTCAATTGATCCTATACCGGATTCTATGTGTGTGACTTCATTGACATAACTCTTACATATTTCTAAGATTATCCATGTGCTCTATATTTTCACTTCCAACCCTTTCGAAGAGTGTAACATGCAGGCCTTTGTGCCTTTCTGTGCTCATTCCATAAAATTAACTTTTAATATTATTCTTTTTAAGGTCAATGTTGGGACTTTATCTGGTTTTTAGCAGTTCTTTTCTATAATATTTTTGTACATTAAATGAATAGAATTCAATTTTATTTTTGTTTAATAGTTTGTACATAATCATGCCTTATTTATAATATGATAATTTAATGTTAAACTTAATAGTTATTTCTCATTACTGTGTGCCCATTATCTTCCTTTTCTCTTTCATAAGCGATGCATTATGTGTAAACATTTTCTCTCTATAACAATGCCTTTCGATTGTATAAAATAAAATATAATTTGCTTTTCCCCTATCTTTAATTTCTATAAAGATTCATATATTATTCACTTAGTGTCCCCAAATTAATTTCTTTTAGACAATTTAACATTCTTTCATGAAAATGAATAAGTTCCAGTTGTGCTCATAACAATAAAATTTCACTATCTGCTTTCTTCTTTATGTTAGAAGAGTTTTCTATGTTTCTATTATTTATTTCTACTCGTTAAAGAAAAATAATATATATATAAAATCTTTTCAATATATATATATATTATTATATATATATGTATGTTGTTTGTAAAAGACAAAACAATTCTTTACATTATGTATAGATGGAATTTAAAACAATAAAGTGTGTGTGTGTGTATAGTATATAATATATATATTCAAAACATTATACTTATACAAATATCTTAACGATAAAACAATCAGAATTATTATACATATAAATTCATCTATTTTTATTTCTAGATACTTAGCAAAATTAATAAAACCATTTTATTCGATAATTCATCTTTTGGTTCATAACACTATATAATTTTCATCATTTTTTAGGTTCTTTGCACAGATTTATAAGCACAAAGTAATCATTTTCATTCTCTTTCTATTCTTCAGAATTTATAAATGAAAACACAACCACTTTTCTATTCCTTGCACAAAATTCTATGTATAAAGCATAGCCAATTACTTTCTTCTCTATTGTACATGATTTTACAGTTGGAAAACATAACTACTTCATTTAAAGAAGTAAACAATGTACGAGAGAATATTGACTTGAAAATAATGGTCTAGAAAATTAGAAATTGAGTACTTGGCTCCTCCCAACCTTGATACTGCAACCAACAAGTATCCCCTCAAGCATAACAAGCCTGGAAATTATCTATTTTTATTCTATTCACTTGTTGTTCTCACAACTTCTCTGCTAGAGTACAACTTCAGACTCTCAGTTAGAAGACAAAAGACAATTAAATCTTTTCGTCCATTACTAATCTACCACTAGTTTTGGTGTTTGGTAAAAACCTCCATCTCATCAACAAGCCGTACACAATCCCCAAATAATTAATGAGATTTCTTTCCCACTTCCAAAGACAACACCTTGTCTTTTATGAAATAATTAACTGATCAATTCCATATTTTTGTCAATAAATCTTATCATCCAGATTAGATGCCTAGGACTTATTGATGGGTAATAAAATATTCAACAATAATTTTGCAGCCTCATCTATTTCAACCATTTGCATTGGAAAACTTATTTTCCAAATTTATTTATTTACAAAAATAAAACATCATAATTACAAATGTATAATCAGTTATTATCAGTAATAAAAAAATGATAATAAAATTCTTCACTATATTTTTCAAACTTTAAAAAATTAAAAAATAACTTACTATGCACAATTATTACATAAAACATCAAAGCAATGATATCAATCCTCCTCACTTGAATTTAAACACCATTCCCCGTGTTAGTTCTCGTCAATCCAACAATCATATTGTTCTAGGATTATTAAGGCACCTTTTGATCATAAACTAAAATAGTTTTTGGCTGGTATCATAACCTAAAATCAGGGTTCAGGAGCTAGTTTCTTAGGATATATATACATTTTTTATAAAGTTGAATATGTTTTCTTTTAGGGAACCTTAAAATTTCCAATTTACCTTTGCTAAATTGAATTTGTTTCACTGAATTTTAACTTGTATCATAATATTCTGGAGCATGACTTCCCTCCAACATAAAATACATAGAGGTTATATTCGGAACTCTCTCCAATTATACATCCACTAAAAGATAGTTATGACATCCATGCATGTACACTCTTCCTTAGGATTTGTGCCCTCATAAACACTTCATGAAAGTGTCTTGGATGTCAGAGAGATATGCATGTTGGAGTTATGTATGTACTCTCAGTTCTCTCTTCCTAAATTCCAATGTTACTTCTAAAAACATCAATGTTGCATCATCATTCTAACATGTTGCACTTTTATACTTGACTGTGGATAAACTAAGGTAATTCTATTGGAATTTTATTTATGTCAAATGATAAAAAAGACATATCCCCAGAACTTGAGTTTTGGTGCAATTTATTTTTCACATACATTGAATTTCTGCAGTGTTAAAAGTAGTGTATTTCCCAAACAATCAATTCAGATTTCTTACAAAACCACACCAATTATTGCTAAAAGAAATAAGACACCCTTTTCACAGGAAGTTCCATGGTGATGAAATTCTGAAAATCTCAATTATAAAGCAGTGGTCTTGAAGGCTCCCTATGACTTGGTGAAAAGACCTCAGAGAGTTGTATGCTAAATTCAAAGTTTTCCTAAAATTATCTTCACATTCTAACTAGAAATTGAGATACAAGTGCCATAATTTTCATCCCCTTGATCAATTACTTTTGCAAATTCCTCAATTACTTTTCCAAATTCGTGACCTCTCTTTTCAAACAATGTCATTTTCTTTGCATATAATACCATTCTTTCTTTATTTTACTCCCCAATTTCCACTTTCTAGTAGCATCTTCTTTTTGGATTATAAACATCTAATTTCTAAGACACATATTTTTCAGTTACAGTTCTTTAGCGTTAAATTCATTTAGATATTTAACTTAAGTCCTTAAATTCTCATTCTTTCATTCTACAGCCTTTTAGTATACCAATATTATCTAGTCATTCATTTGTTAACAGTTCATTCTCTCATTATTCTAACCATGGTCTAACATGACATTCTTGTGTAGTTGAATGCCTATGTCTGACATCTTAGCCCTCTGGATCGAGAATCATATCATTTACAACAATTTCAAAGTTTTGTTTCTCATAGTTATTATGAGTAATATGTTTTGAGCTAGAAAGTGTATAAATATTATTATACACTCTGAATTCCTAAGGTCGTTCCTCTATATCTAAACTTTTTCACTTACTATTTTCTTTTATTTTTTTAATAGTTTTATATCTATCAAGGATGAGATAGGTTCTGGTATATGGGACACTTTGAACTTTGTCAATGGGAAACTGACCTAGCAAAAGCTACAACAAGACTTTCTTAAGTTCCCTTGCATACAAAATAATTACGAATTTTATCATGACTACTTATTTAAACTGTCATGATCTTACAATGAACTATCTGAATTCCACCTTCAATAGCTTTGAGCTATTTTTTTTTTCAATTGAATAATTTCAACAACTTAGTGAACTGAAGAACTTGTGTTTTCCCATGCTTTGACACAAGAGAGTGTATTTTCTTTCTAGACTTTCTACTTGAGTAAGTATTTAATATGATTTTTATTTTTCCTTGTACTAACCCAACAACTCAATCATAAATTGAGTTGCGAGAAATATTTCCACTCTTTTTAAACACAAATTGTATTAAA
>APFE030355313.1:20500-41101 GCA_000404065.3 Pinus taeda
CATTCTACCTTATCCTCAAAAGCAATTATGGGTGTGTTATACAATGTCCACTATCATTATTCTTCCATGAACAACGATATAAAATAATTCACTATATGCTTTCTTCTGGTAAAGAAGAGTTTGCTATGGTTAATATTATTTATTTACACTCGTTAAAGGGAAAATACTTGTATATAGTAAATAATTTTGCAATATATATATATATATATTATGCACACACTTTATATTTTAAAATTCCATTTATTATATATTGAAGAATTGGGTTTATTTACAACCAACATTATATATATATAGTACATATTACTTATACATGATCTCTATGATAACACAATTGTTCTTAACGTTTTAATACATGTAAATTCATTCCATTCCCTTTCTAGATACTTAAAAAACCATTCTAATCTAATAATTCATCATTTACTTCAATCATATATATTATTATATTATATCCTTTTTAAGATCCTTAAAGATTTACAAGCACAAGAGTAATCTTTCATTTTCCTTTTATCTAAAAATACAATCAAAGCATAAAAACTTTTCTTTTCCTTCTAAAAAATTCTATGTATAAAGCATAACTAATTACCTTCTTCTATATTGTACATGGTTTTACACTTGGAAAACACAGCTACTTCATTTAAAGAAGTAAAAACTATAAGGGAGAACATTAACTTGAAAATAAATGTCTAGAAAATTAAATTGAGTACGTGGTTACTCCCAATTTTGATACTGCAACCAACCAATGTCCCCGCACCCACCCAACCCTCTTCGAGCATAACAAGCCTGAAAATTATCTCTTTTTGTCCTCTTCACTTACTATTCTCACAGTGGTCTCCTAGAAAACTTGGGACTCTCAACGAGAAGGCAAAACATAGACAAATTATTTATGTCCATTACCCATCTACCATTCACTTTGGTGGTTGGTAACTACCTCCACCTAACCAACATGTGGTAGGTAGTTAGTAGCTCATTAATGAGCTTTTTTTACCACTTCCAAACAAAACACCATGTATTTTAGGAAGCAATTAATTTTCCAATTGATTTCTATTAGTACAACTAAGAATATTCTAGAATATTTTATGGAGGTTAAATTTGTATTCAACTTAATAATTATTGATAATGAATATTAAAATTGTGGGATACCTTTCCAAAATATACATGCTATTGCTAAATATATATTATCAAATAAATTAACTACCTCTAATTAATATTAATACTTTGTGATAAATCAAGATAATTTTTTTTTATTTTCTATTTTAAAATTAGTTTATTGGTATAAAATTTGGAATTGCTTTTTTTTTTTAAATTAGCTAATCCATTTTTATGGAGATTTGAATTTTAAAAAACTAGAAAGCTCAACAAAAGTTTAGCAAAAATTCAAAAAAATTGGAATTGAATACTTGAAATCTATCTACTAAAAAGTGGTGCAAGGAAACACAATCCCTACCATTGAAATTAAGGATTACTTTGATACAAAATTTCCATATAGAAATTGCTAGTGTTGACCAATTTGTCACAACACTTAACATGGATTTGACTAGATAAGTCAACCTGTGACTATTTACTTTGTTTATGTCATAATAATCTCTGATTTTGAGTAAACGACCATATCAGTTTTTGTGAAGTGTAATTTTGTTTGATTGGTAAGATATATTTTTATATTAGAAATATAAAATAAAACAATATAAAAAATACTTGAGAGGCAAGACTACCAGAATGGATAGAAAAAAAAACAAAAACTTTTATTCAATTGCAAAGAAGTAAACTTGGCAGGTCTTATTTAAATCATGTTTACATTATGTGCATTAACATCTAAAATTGATGTCACATTCATATGCATCTAAATTGAATAGAACCAACAACTTGGGAAAAATATAATATAATAGAATGACAAAACCTATTCTAATTTTAAGAGATAGAACTTCTATGAAGCTGTTTGGGAGCCCTTGTAAGTAATCATCAACAGATCCAAAGTGAGAAAGTAAAATAGTGATTAGACTATAATTAGAGGAATCCCCACGCCATACCTGTTACTTGCAAGGATCTTGTTAGTTAGAATAATAGGGTCTCCAACATTTAAAGAACAACATGGTTCAATACAACATGGAAGAAAACATGCATACCCTATTGTCAGATGTATTTTCTCATGCCAAGAAAGCCAATGGGAGAAATCACCCATCACCAACCAATACCATGGCTCCATCCATGGAACACTGGGAAAAGTGATGAATATTTGGTCCACAGGCAACGTGAAATTTAGATTCAAATCTTCATTACAACGCAATCAATTCTCCTATATTAGAATTGATCCGATGAAATTTTGACAATTTCGATCATGGAACACACTCCTCGGTCTCTAGTGAAATATATAACTTTCAAAGTTCGGTTAGTCACAACGCAATCAATTCTCCTATATTAGAATTGATCCGATGAAATTTTGACAATTTCGATCATGGAACACACTCCTCGGTCTCTAGTGAAATATATAACTTTCAAAGTTGGGTTAGTCACGGGGTTAAAATAGAAATCTCTCTGAAGACTATTGGTCGATGCTAACTTGAATACAACATACAGTTAAAATAGAAAACTATCTAACGATTGTTTGTCAAATCCTAACTTCTGTACGCAAAGTTAATAAAAAAGAGTTTCCATATTGTTTTCCTGAGCGAGGATCATTAATTTAAAAATATGGATACTACTAACTTTTTGTGCCCCAAAACCAAGAAATTTGATATTACTTGTACTGCAACACAATTACAGGATAATAACATGTTCACACCATTGATGTATCCAATTACATTTCCAAGTAAGCCAAAATATACCTCCAAGTCGAATTGAAATTATTTTATTTTAAGTGTAACACAAATAGAAATTAATAAAAAAAAATAGAAATGGGTAGATTAGAATATTGGTATAGAGGTAGAAATTAGAACGAAATAACATAAATGTAACCAAAAAAACCTATATGGAAAATACAAGGATTAATGAAGGCAATATAGGATTGCTCACACTTAAAAAGCTCATACACATTTTGTAGGAAAATGTAGTTTGCATCAAGCATGACAATGCAATTATAGTTGACTAGGGTTCACACATACAAGTTATTAGTAAACTATTGGTTGAATGCATTTTGGTTTCTATAAGGATTTTCTATATTTTTCACAGGTTTAATTATAACCCTATTAAGAGCCTTAAATCAAACACTGCAACATTAGAAACAAAGTATGCAAATTACATTAAGCAATCTCAAAATAAAAAGAGAGTTAGTATAAACCTTCAACCCTCATGCAAATATTATGGTATAAGACAAGTACAAAGTATCAAAATAAAGCCGAAAATAGGAGAGGGTACAAGGGATGCAAGATCCTTACAAAGTCCTTATCCATTATTAAGGAACATCCTTGGAAGCAATAACAAACAAGGTCTGCATCACTATCAACTGAATGAGGGATCAAAGTATAATGTTGATAGAAACATAGAATTGTAGTCTCTGTGTGTCCCCATGTCTCTTTTTATGAAGTTTTTTTGGTGGAGAAAGAAACAATTAACCACCATTGTTGAGGGATGACAATCACGTTGGAACTTCCTACTGCAAGAACTTGTTAGGAAAGGATATTAGTGATAATGGTATACCTAGCCATGAATACCACTAACCTCTGAGAATTATGGAAGAGTTTATTGGTGACACTAGGACAGATAGCATTAAATCTGAAATAAGACATAAAAAATTTTGTCCAATCAAATGTTATCAAATTAATTTTTTTAATTGCAATAAGAAATCATGTTATTTATTTGTAAAGTTTAACATTAGGTTTTGCATAAGACAAAGTTAAAATAATAAAAGTCAAACTGCAAATCAATTGCTAAAGTCTTTTTGGGGAGGGACTAATAATATAGTAAATAAATAGAATTCAGTAATTCAAACAAATTAAATAATATATGTTGATAACATAAACATTATAGTAAATGCAAATATTTATAATAAAAAGGTTAATGCAATCCACTTTGAAAGAGATGTAAAGTTAAGGTATGGTATGCTATGTTATGTAAACATGTTGACTAATTCAAATTACATAAAAATAAAGTAAATAATTATAATTATTCATAATTAAATCAACATAAATCCATGTTCATTTCTCAAATTTCTATGCTATGCTATGCTATGTTATGTAAACATGTTGACTAATTCAAATTACATAAATATAAATAAAGTAAATTAAAATAAATAGCTATAATTATTAATAATTAAGTTAACATAAATTAATTTCTCTAATTGTAAAGGTTTCCTCAAATTTTATTAGGAAGAAAATGTTTACACCTTGAAAAAATTTGATCTTCTCAATGCTTAATAAATTCAAAATTAAAATAGATCCAGAATTATAACATCATATTTTCATAAAAATCATATCAGGAGTATACTTGCTTTTAGAACCAGCTAGTGTGATTCGTTGACTACACTCAACTGTTTCGAAATGGGTCTCCAGAATATCTCTTATATGATCTTTACTGAAGAAAAATTCTGTTATAATATTATGAATCACAAAAATTTTAATTCAAAAAAATCGCTAATTATTAATAAAAAATAAAAAATAAATAGAGAATTATTAATAAAAATAAAAAATAAATAAATTACTATAGACTTAATTTTCAATACAAACTAGTTACCCAAAAAAAGTAAATCTATTTTTATAATTCTACTTTTCACAAATACTTTTTAAAACCATTACCACAAGATGTCGAGGATTGCTTAGTATTCATGTTAAATATGTTAAATATCACATACTGTTTGATTTCTTATAACATGATTTATCATCTACATTTTTCAATGTTACCAATGAAGAAGACTATATAGTGGTTAATTGTTTTTGTAATTTAGACGAGGTTATTAATTACGCCATGGTTGTTGAGTGCTTCTGTCATTGTTTGGTTGAGGTCATTTCGCAGGGGTTCATTTTCATTTTTGGTTCCAATGTGTGGAGGATTTTGCACAATAAATTCTTCCTGGATCCACTCGCCCACCTTTTTCGCTTTAGCACAATGAGGTAGCAACCGATAGCACAGATGATGTCAACATCAAATCTGTGTTTTTTCTGCAGATCTATTCATGCAGGTTACCCTCACCTTGCATTGTTGTAAGCATGATATGATTGTAAGTGTGGAGATGTAACATTTCCTTCTATTGTAGATTGCAAAAATATTTTTTAATTTAGTATTTAAGAAATAAAATAGGAGTTAAGTCAATTGTTTAATTTTTATATATTTTTATTTTATATTTTTTTTTTTTTTTTTCCTGTTATTTTTGTGTCTATCTTTCAAATTTCATTCAAAAATATAAACTTTCCTAACAAAATATGTTCATCAGTTTTAATATTTAAATATTTTAAAATCTAATATATTTAAATATTTTGAAATTTGATAAACAAAACAAGCAACTTTAATTCAACTTTTACTGACAAGTTCGATTCAATTTTTACTATTTCTTGTGTAGTCCTTTGGCTCATTGTGTGTAAACACTATCACTCGTTAAGGTTATTTGCATGCTTCTGTAGTTCGTAGAAGGGTAGAATGGTTTATCTATTTTCCAATATGTGTGACCACGAAGCTGTTAAACTTTACTAAAGAAAATTTGCTTTAAATATTTTTAACTATGGATATTCAAGCTTACTTTACCATAGATATTATTAACTTGTAAATAGGCTTTGTTACAACACTATGAGTCAAAACCATGACTCATCAATACCACATCTCACTTGCCATCAAAATATTTTATTTGAATTTAATTTATAATTTTTTTAATTAAATCTAAATGATATAGATATATATATATATATATATATATATATATAATTACTTTTGAGATATATCTAAACCCTATATCACATTAAAATATATAAGATATAAACATTAACTATAAATTAAGATCCATTTTACCATATAAATTAAAACAATAATTTTTAAGAATATTTAAATTCCACTAATAAGCACATAAAAACTTTAAGAATATTTTTAACGATGAGTATTATTAATTTGTAAATAGACTTGGTGACAATACCATGGACCATTTGTAACACATCTACCTATCAGTGTTCATTATAAACATATAACATTTTATTATTATTATTATTAACAACTGCATACTACACTTCTTCATAGTACATAAATGAAATTAATGAACATATAACTAAAATACCATTAAGCAAGCACTACCTTAAACCATATTAGTTGTCACATCGAAAACTTAATTATAATGTATACCTTACATACAATGAGTTATTGGTTATTATGAAAGGTGAGATTTCATTCGCACACGACTTTTGGCTTACAAAGTTTACGATCATGTTTATAATTTTAAACCTTGGTACTATGCATGCCCTACATTTATACTCCATAGGAAATTGCCTTGGAACTCACCCAAGAAGCACAAGTGCATTCACTGCTTGAGCATGATTGTATACGGGTGGCTGCATGGAAGCACTCCATTTGTCTCAGTCTTATCTTGCTCTCGAGATATGATGCCTTCATCGATGTCTCCCATCCTCCCACTGGATCGAATAGTTCTCAAGTTATCATCCTTTCATTTCTCTCTAGTGAGGTCTTTCCTCTGGTCATTTTTTCCTTTTGAATTTTCTGGGAACTGGTGGTTCATCTCTACCCTTCGATGGCGATCTTTGTTTGTTGTCCGGTTTCCCTCGAGACTCTTTCTTCTGCTATCCAGCTTTCGAGGATTCTCTTATGGATTTGAAACCCCCCCATTGTTCTAGAATTCGTTCTGAGGAGGATCGGCTTGAATTATTTTCTACAGAGGTATGGTTTGTTAATGTCCTTCCGCTTAACTATTACTCTATTTAGATGTAAAAACAATTTTTTATTCCTATCTCTATATTGTTTTTATTTTGCATCCTCCAATGTCGTTCTTGTTGTGATGGAAGGTGAGCCCCCTGGAATAGAAGATTCACCCTGACATTGAAGCAAACCCTCCTCTTGGTTTCATCATCCTCAACCAGTTCCACATAATATGAATCTTTCTATTTCTATTCCGAATGAGGTTTTTGTTTGTAGGAACAGGCCTTCCAGTTATTAAGAATATTAAGGAGATCTTTTAAGTGTTTCTCTGAGACCATGGGAGTCATAGCTCCTCTATTAGCTCGTTTGTTTAGTTCCAGAAGTTAATATGACAAAATTTGTTATTGCGAGGTGATCTACAACTTCGGGTGAGTGTGGAGTTTTCTATTTGAAATGTATTAACACTCGGGTCGCCATACTTGATAATGGAAAGCTTAATATTGTGCTTTAAATTTGATAAGGGTTTTTGTATTATATTACCACTCTATTTTTGACTTCTGTTCTAAGTTTTAAATTGAACATAGAGTTCTTTCTTTTAAAGGCCAATGGTTTTCCTTCCTCAATTCTTCCGAGGGTTTACTAGAATTACTTTATGTGGAAATATTATGGCTCAAATTGTATAAGGTTTTTACATAGTTTTAGCTCCTTGAATGGTAAATTCTTAGTGTTTTATCTTACAAAATATATTACTTAAATGCCCTCTGTTGAGGCTTGTATTACTACCTTAACGATGCCTATATTACAATTAAAAAAAACTCGCAAAGGTTTCTACCTCTGCCTTAAATAATCAAGCTTGTTTTCTTACTAAGTTTTCTTGTTCTTATGTTGTATCTATTTGGAATTAGTTATATGTTTGTTGTATTGAGAGTTCATATGTATGCCTATTTTCATGGAGTAAATTCACTGGAACAGTTTATTGTCTACTGTTAGCTATGAATGCTCAACTTTTCCATAATGTTTACCAATTCTTTTATTCAATAGATGAATTTAAAAGCTGAACTTGAATTGGAAAGAAATAGGAAAAATATCTTTTTGGTTACTGTGTTATTTGTTCTTTTTATAAAACATTTCTATATTCTTGTTATCAATGCTTTTTTTTACACCGTAAATATCTATCGTAACCTTTCTATTTAGAGAGAGTACTTATCCTGTCCTTTCTCAAGGTTTACTTGTCTTCTAGTTTACTTTTGAAATCTTCTGATATTTGTATTACAACTTGTTCCTAGGAAAATAGTAAGGATTTTTTTATCATAATATTTATTTTCTTTAGTCCATTATAAAAAATTCTAATGACATATTATAAAGAACCCTAATAACATTTTTCAGAAGTAAGAGACATTACTATACTTTTGCATATTAAATGACCATTATATCCTTAATAGATTTAGCCAATTCCCTAGCTACATAATTCAGTGCATAATTTATATAATAACTTTGTACTTATCTGGATTACGCTACCCAAAACCAAATGATATAATATTAGCACTTGATTTCCTCCCTACCGTGAGATTACCTACTCTGCTAAATCTTCCCATCCATGCTACTCCTTACCATCAAAGTTCTTTGTCTCCTAGAGATTTCAAAGTTTACCGGATATCTAGTCTTTTCTAGACATAGCCATTCAAGACTGTCTGACCTTTTAGCACAACTCTCTTCTTCTTGATCTCATATCCCCATCCTCTTGATCATTTTTTTGTAAAAATACTCTAGGATTTGGTTTTGGAACAAATAATTGTTTCCATAACTAATTAGCTAGTAAAAGAATAATATTTACCATAACTGAAAAATGTTATCCTTCAATAATTCAAATAGTTTATAATTCAAATACCAATAGTTTATTTGGTTGCAGTAAAATTAAGATAAAAGTTTACATTAATGGGGGATATTACATCTTCCCCCCCTAAAATGGAACATCGTCCCGTTGTTCTCCTCCTACAAACAAACCTGGAAAATTTTCTCTCATAACCTGCTCATCTTCCTAGGTGGTCTCTTCCAGCCCATAGTGTTGCCACTGCACCTTAACCTAGGTGATAACTTGTTTCTGCAGCGTTACTTCTCTTTAAACTAGTATAGCCAAAATTTTGACCAAGAACTCGCCTTCTTCTTTGACCTGAACATTCCAAAAAAAAGTTAAGTCATTAACTAGCTATTTAACACAATCTATAAAGTATACCTTCATATATATGTATACATTTTACCTGGACATCTTGCCATTGGATTATGTGATTAGCGTCATATACATATTTTGAAGTAGAGAGACATGAAAAACATTGTGTACATGGATATGACTGGGTAAGTGATCTAGTAATCACCCAATGAGTGACCCCAATTTAAAGTTTATTAAACAAAAGGTATTACAGACTCATGTGCCAGTGTGTGTTGTGTGTTATTTAAGCAACGGATCAATAAGATTGCCAATACACAGACATTTAAATGGAAAGACAACAAAGAAATATAGTAAGCAACCACAAAGACACAAGCTATTTTACTAAGGAGTTCACCCTATTCTCTAGGGCTATGTCTACAGTCCAGCTTTCAGTGGTGGCCTTATTTTATTGGGTCTTTGAGCAGAGAATTACAATGCAGGGACTCAATGTGAGTTCTCCTAAAGCATGTTTGCTTGGCAGGGTGGTACTCGGATTCCCTAAGCCACTGGAGCACACGGACTCTTCTTCTTCCTACCACCTCTATGACCTTCTAGTCTACAGTGGAAGGAGCCAAATGTGATGCTCGATCTGGAATGATTCCTCTATGGGATGGCTTGAATCTCTCAAGCTCTGGTGCTCGATGTTGCCACTAGTTAGCTTGACCTTCTGTCTATCTCTGCTTTCGCTTAACTGCCTCTTCTCTGGTTTCTCTCTCTCAGTGTTCAACTGTGTCTACTTCCCCCTTATTCGAATATCTATGTTCACGGCTTTTAATCATTCGAACCCATGCTCGTTCGGTTCCTCTTCCACCTCTGTCGATTCACCTTCTACAACTGCGCTTGGAGTTGCCTGTTTGGTGTCAGCATGAATGCTCAGGGTGTGGCCATGTGTCCTCATCCGAACAACACCAGCCTGCTAGTCGGTTCATTTCCTCAGTTACGTTGTGGATGCGTTCTTCCTCCACCGTGGCAGTCAAACAGACCTCAAATCTTTACAAACGCGACTTAATCCTTCATCAATTCCACTTCCTCCATCGAGCGAAATCTTGGCCATCTGATCTGGGTCCCCGAGATCCAACGTCATTCGTACGTCCTGCGCGTTTGACCTGCTTGACAAATAACGCGCGATCAACGGTGGTTTTCTCTCAGATCCGCTGCCACGCGTCAATCGCTATGTGGGATCGCTCTGCTTTCTCCTAAACCGTTTACCATTTGAAGGTGCCCCGATCAATACTGCTGGTTTCCAGAGCATGGGTCATGCCTAGTACAATTAGCTCTTTTACCTTTTCGCCTGTGGTTCTCTGGTTCACCATGCATCCAAGTACTTGGGCTTCCCCCCATTTCATCCCTGTTCGCCCAGCGATGCACGATTAGGCGCTAATCATGGATCAAAAAGCACCTCCTTTTCCCAATTCGGGGCTCCCAGGGGCTACTTTGACCTCTTGTATAGTCTCCATGGGCCTCGGTCAGTACGCTTTGACCGGGGTCCTCGTCGTTCCACATTGGCTATCATTGCCACTGGCTCAAGGTGTTTTTGATCAATGTTTTTGGAATTTTTATATATTCGTCCCGACCTGATACAGTCATGGTTCTTTGCCAGTCTTTGATGGATCCAATTCGGATCACAGCCTTCTTACTGAAAGAGATTTTGGACCACCAAAAGTTGGTTTTCAAGCATCAAATAAGTGAGGGTATTGATTTCTCACTTTTCTAATCACAATCCACTTTGCACTACTTGGCTTCGAACATTTGAGCCTAATCCTGAGGTATTCCACTTGTCCACTGCACATCGTCCTTACCTTCCTGTCTAGCACTGTGTCTTCCTGTAATTCATTAAGATATTCAGGTAGCATGTCATCAATAGAAGGTAATTGACTCTGCTCTTCAGGGTCCTCAATCATTGAAGGTTCAAACAATCTCAAGCAATCTGCATTTATGACTGAGTAAATGTGCATGTAAGCTGGTAGATCAAGGCGAAAAGCATTTTCACCAATCTTCTCAAGTATCCTTAAGGGTCCATACCTGATAGGTTTTAGCTTTTTACCTTCACCTTGCATCCTGTCCTTGTTGATATACAGCCAGACTTGGTCTCCAACTTGAAAACTACGCTCCATTCGATGCTTATCATGCCTATCCTTGTACTTGGCCTGGCTCTTTTCCAGATTTTCCTGTACTCCCTGGTGGATCTCCTGGATCTATTCAATGAACTTAGTTGCCTTGTCTACATCATTGTGTCTATCAACCATGGTATCTTTACCAAAGACGAAATCAAAAGGAGACCTTGGTATGCAACCAAAACAGGTCTCAAAAGGAGATCTCTGTGTAGAACAGTGTTTGGATCTACTATAAGCATGTTGTACATAACACAAGTGTTCATCCCAAAGTTTAGGGTGTTTGCTGCAATAGCCTCTCAGTAATTGGATCACCGTCTTGTTAACTACTTCTATCTAGCCATCTGTTTGTCGATGAAAAGTTGTGCTTTTATTTAACTTGGTGTCCATTAGTTCCCACAGACTTGACCAAAACTTCCCCACAAATCGGGTGTCTCGATTAGATACAATAGAAGTGGGTAATCCAAAATTAACCCATACATGTTCAAAGAACAATTTTTTCGTTTGTTCAGCTATAATCTGTTTACTACAGCGTATCAAAATACACATTTTGTTGAACCTATCGACAACCACATATAGATAATCATGACCTTTCCTAGATTTAGGCAGTCCTCCAACAAAATCCATGGAATTGCTTCCCAAGGGTGAGAAGGAACTGGAAATGGAGTGTACAAGCCTAGTTTTTTGTTGTTGGGCTTGCTTTTTGCACACATAGCACATCCCTTTACATATCTAGAAACTGTCTCACTCATTCTCAGCTAATAGCAGAACCTTTGTAGCTGTGCAACTGTTTTACTTACCCCAAAGTGACTAGATATCAGAGAAGTGTGTGCTTCCCTAATTATCTTTACTCTCTTAGTTTGTGGAATGCAGAGTTTCCCACAATGATATAAGAGTTGGTCTTTCATGTGATAGTCCAATTCTTCTATTCTTTTGCCTTGACTCAAAGTTGCATATACATCTTTAAAGTCCATGTCCTAAGAATATTGTTCTATGTAGCTTTCATGCAGCACAGAATTATGCTTAAGTATGGTATATGCATTTATGATGGGTCTAGATAACATGTCTGCAACCTTGTTATGTATACCCTTTTTATATCTGATGACTAAATGAAACTGTTGTAGAAAACCCATCCATCTGCAATATCTTGATTGTTGCAACCTAGTTTGGGAGTGTAGGTATTGAAGTGGTTGATGATCAGTATGTATTACTCTTTCTTTGCCCATTAAGTAATGTTTCCACTTTTTCACACTCTGAACTAATGCATACAATTTTTATCATATGTAGGATAGTTAACTACTACAGGATTAAAAGTCTCAGAATGATAACATATGGGTTTATCATGCTGTGTCAACACTTCTCCCATGGCATGGTCACTGGCATTAGTTTGGATCTCAAATGGTCTTTGTAGATCTCGTAGTGCTAGTACCGGTGCTATACTAATCTTTTCTTTCAAGGTGTCAAAGGCTTTCTACTATTTGCCTCCCCACTGAAGCACCTTGTTCAATCCTGTCAAGGCATGTAAGGGAGATGCAATTGAGGAAAATATAGAAATGAACCTCCTCCAATATTGTGCTACTCCTAAGAATCTTCTCACTTCTGTAGCTGACTTGGGTTTAGGCCAGTTTACAATGACTGCCACTTTAGAGGGATCTATTTTCAATTCACCTCCCCCTACTATGTGACCCAAATAATTTAGAGAGGTTTTTCCAAATTCACATTTGGAGAGTTTAAAATAAAGTTTTCTCTTTTCAAAACATCTAATGTCTGCTTAACAATCCTTACATGTTCTTCCCATGTCTTACTAAAAATCAGAACGTTATCCAGATACACAATAACAAAATCATCAAGAAAAGGTCTGAGTAGATCATTCATTAATCTCATGAAAGTAGCAGGAGCATTAGTTAGGCCAAAAGGCATAACTAGCCATTCATACAATTGCTGCTTTGTTTTGAAAGAAGTCTTCCATGCATCTTGCTCTGCAACTCTGCCCTGATGGTATCCACTGTGCAAATCCATCTTGGTGAAATAAACACCTTCCTTCAATTGATCTAAAAGATCATCTATGCGAGAAAGGGGATAACGATTTTTGATCGTTACCTTATTTAGTGCTCGGTAGTAAATGCACATTCTCCACGAGCCATCTTTCTTTCTCACCAAAATGATTGGTGACCCACATGGTGATGTGCTAGGCCTGATGAACCCTTTCTCAAGCAACTCCTGCACATGCTTCTTGATTTCAGCATTCTCTAAAGCAGACAACCTATACATCCCAATGTTAGGCAATGGGACATCTTGCTACAAAATAATATCATGTACTATTCCCTTTTTGGGTGGCAGACCTTTAGGTTCTTAGAACAAGACATCATATTCCGAAACAATCTTTTCTATATCAGCTTGTTGATCAGCATTACAACCCTTAAATACATTGGTTTTATTAGGTTTCTTTTCCTTTACAGCCATCAGTAGGAACAGTTTGCATGAATTTCTCATTCTTTTCATCTGTCCTGAGTTTATGAGAGTATAATTATTATTGAGATTGTGAGCTCTTGCAAAGTATTTGATTCCACCTTTAACAAGTAGATACTTGTTCTCATCTCTGTAGAAAATAGCCTTTCTATCATACAAGTAAGGACTTCCTAAAACAATTCCACATATATCCAAAGGAATTACATCTAACTCAACCTCATCTACAAATGTTGACCCAAAAGAAAACTTGAGTTTGCACTATCTATTCACTTGTAGTTGTGCTTTATCATTCAACCATCCTAATGGGTATGGTTTCATATGAGGTGTAGTCGCTAATCCCAATTTCTTTACAATTGCTTCAGAAATTAGATTTACTTGTGAGCCACTATCAAACAAAGTATCAATCTTCTGATTTTTGGAAACAACTCAAATATGGAAACGCTCATGCTTTTTTCTCTCATGTTCTTCATCAATAACATATTGAGCAGAATTACTAGTAGATGCTTTAGAATTCTTACCTTTTATACCTATGGCTGCAATGATTGTTTCATCTCCTGAGTTTGACCCTAAATCTTTCTGAATAGCTGCAACAATCTTCTTCTTCTGGCCCTTGGACTTCTTAGGTCTCAGCTCTAGTGGCAGAATCCAACAGTGCTCATCATCATGTCCATCCTTTTTACAGTGAGTGCATGAAGATTTTCTTTTCTATGCAGTGTTAGCCTTCCTTGCTTTCCACTTCTACTTTCTTTTCTCCTTACTCTTGCTTACAGTGGGTTGGGATGATCCCCCAACTTCTGGATTTCCATTCTTTCCTCTAGCTTCTAGATGAGTAGCTTGTACATATACCTCATCTATACTAGTGGGATTAAACATGAGGATGATATGCCTCATGTAGCTGTGTAGACCACCAATGTACTTCAAAAGAGTTTCTGGTGAGTCTAATGAGATACCCAACATCAGTGCTCTCTTTCTGAATTCTTGATTATACCCTTGCACTCTTTTCGCTTTCAACTGCCAAAGAGTTTTCCAACTCATCATGGTTTGTTGCATGTAGGCCAATGGATAGAACGGCTTATTGATTGCAGCAAAAAATTCACTCCAGACAGATATGGTCTTACCATGCTTCTTCATATTAGCTTTGGTTCTCTGTTCCCACCAAACCAAGGTAGTAGACGTAGGCTTGCTAGCTGAATCTTACTCTTGTCCATGTCTATGTTTTGTACCCTGCAATATACATAAATTTGTCTAATCCAATTGTCCAACTTTTCAACATTTAGCTCTCCATCATATATAGGAAAATAAAATTTAGCATCTAGCTTGATCAAAGATGCTTTCTTATTATGCACAGGGCTATTAGGAGGTGTGGGAAAGATTTCTTCTTTCCTTTTTCCTTTTGAGTGGTCATGGGAATAAGATTCATCCTCTTCTTTATCTTGCTCCGAGCCTGATGAATCTTCATCCTTATGCTTTCTAAAGACCCTATACATTTCTTCTACCATAGAATTTATAGCTAGGAAAGTATCCATGAATTGAGGGTTTGGCCCCATAGAACCTTCCTCTGACATTGTCTTTCGAGAATAGACTCTCCCAATTTCAGGGTTAGTTTCCACCAACTCTCCTTGTCCTAATTTGAGGTTTTATCTAGTGAGAATTCACAGCTAAACCACCACATGCTTGTCTAACCTTACATCCTAAAGCTTTGATACCACTTAATCTCATAATCACCCTATGAGTTACCCCAATTTAAAGTTTATTAAACAAAAGGTATTACAGACTCATGTGCCGGTGTGTGTTCTGTGTTATTTAAGAAATGGATCAATCAGATTACCAATACATAGACATTTAAATGGAAACAGAATAGAGAAATACAAAAGTAGTTTTAATAAGGAGTTCACCCTATTCTTCAGGGCTACATCTCTGCTCCAGCTTTCAGTGGTGGCCTTATTTTATTGGGTATTTGAGCAGAGAATTACAATGCACGGACTCAATGTGAGTTCTCCTGATGCATGTTTGCTTGGCAAGGTGGTACTCGGATTCCCCAAGCCACTGGAGTACACAGACTCTTCTTCTTCTTCTTCCTACCAGCTCTGTGACCTTCTGGTCTATAGTGGAAGGAGTCAAATGTGATGCTTGATCTAAACAGATTCCTTTATGGGATGGCTTGAATCTCTCAAGCTTTGGTGCTTGATGCTGCCACTGGTTAGTTTGGCCCTCTGTCTATCTCTGCTTTCACTTAACTGCCTCTTCTCTGGTTTCTATCTCTGAGTGTTCAACTGTGTCTACTTCTCCCTTGTTTGATTTTCTTCGTTCATGGATTTTAATCATTCGAACCCATGCCCATTCAGTTCCTCTTTTGCCTCTATCGATTCACCTTCTGCAGCTGGGCTTGGAGTTCCTTGTTTGGCGTCAACATGAATGCTTAGGGTGTGGCCACGTGTCCCCATCTGAATAGCGCCAACCTACTCGTCAGTTCATTTCTTCAGTTACGTCATGGATGCATTCTTCCTCCACCGTCATGGTCAAATGGACCTCAAATCTTTACAAACGTGTCTTAATGCTTCGTCGATTCCACTTCCTCCATCAAGCACAATCTTAATCGTCTAGTCTGGATCCCCTAGATCCAATTTCATTCGCACATCCCACGCGGTTGACCTGCTCGATCGATAACACATGATCAATGACAACTTTCTCTCACCTCTACCACCACGCGTTGATCACTAAGTGGGATCGCTTCACTTTCTCCAAAACCATTTACCATTTGAAGGTGCCTCGATCAATACCGCCGGTTTCCAGAGCGCGGGTTCTGCCTTGTACAATTAGCGCTTTTGCCTTTTCGCCTGTGGTTCTTTGGTTCACCATGCATCCAAGTACTCGGGCTTCCCCCCATTTTGGCCCTATTTGCCCAGTCGTGCATCAAAAATCACCTCCTTTTCCCAATCTAGGGCTCCCAACGGCTACTTTGACCTTCTCCACAGTCTCCATGGGCCTTGGTCAGCGCACTTTAACTAGGGTCCTCATCGTTCCACATTGGCTGCCATTGCCACTGGTTCAGGGTGTTTTTTATTGTTGTTTTTGGAATTTTTATAGATTCATCCCGACCTAATAGAGTCATGGTTCTTTTCCAGTCTTTGATGCATCCAATTAGGATCAGTAACGCAAGTTTATAAGCCATCGATCCTATTCAAGCTAGGATTTGAAACTAACCGCAATATCGGGGTGCTAGTTTAGCACACCCAACCCATTGTAAGGTGCTTTTCTTGGCTCGCACTTGGGTGTAGACATGATCTCCCACCTAGAATTATCAGAAACTCCACTCCCAATCGGAAAAATTATTTTGCTAGTCTTGAGCAACTTTTAAATTAATTCATACTTTTTTCACCATTCCCTCCATTTCCTCCAACATGTCTGGCCCTAGTAACAGTTTGTCCTCTGTTTCACTCCAACTTAAAGGTGTTCGACACTTATGTCCATATAAAACTTCAAACGGGCTCATTTGAAGAGATGCATGGTACTTGTTGTTATATGCGAACTCCACTAGATGTAAATAATCTTCCCATTTTGTGGGTTGTTACATTACATACATCCACAACATGTCTTCAACAACTTGGTTTGCCCTTTCAGTCTACCCATCTGTTTGCGGATGGTAAGATGTACTAAAGTGCAGTTGTGTGCCGAACCCTTCAAAGAGGGGTTTCCAGAAGGCTGGTGTAAATTTTACATCTCAGTCAAAAATAATCATCTTAGGGGTTCTGTGCAGTTAAAAATTGTTCTGCATAAAAATGTTAGTAATTTGGACTACTCTATAAGTTGATTGAACATGTATAAAATGAGTAGATTTGCAGAATTTGTCCACCACCACCATGATGGAGTCATTTTTCTTCCTCAATTTAGGCAACTTGGTAATAAAATATATAGATATGGTTTTTCATTTCCATTCTGGGATAGGTAGAGGGTGAAGTAACCCTAATGGAAGTTGATGCTCAGCTTTCACTTGTTGGCATTCCAAGCATTTGGCTAAATATTCTGCCACTTCTTTCTTCATGCCAGGCCAGAAATATTATTTCCGTAGGGCAGAAATCATTTTCTAGTACCCATGATGGTCTGCATAAGGAATCTTATGGTATTCATCAAGAATGAGATTTTTAAGGTGTTGTTGGTTAGGTACATATATCATTTTCTTAAAAATAAATAAATTTTCTGCATTTATATCATAACCCATTTGTTTTTCATGGATGTTAATAATTTTTGCTTGCAGCCATAAATGTTTATATAATGGATGTTACATGGCTGATTCTTGGATCTACCCAAAAAATGTGGTTCGTGATTCACTAAAAGAAATTTCGTATAAAAAATTTACCTTCTGGCTTAAGGCATCTCCTACCCAATTTTCCTTTCCCTTTAAATGTTTATTTGGAAAGTCAAATTCACTCAGGTAATCTGCCCAATGAGATTTTCTGGCATTTAAAGTTGATTGCTTGAAATAGTTTATCAGACTATGGTGATTAGTCATTAACAAGAACTTCTTACCTAACGAGTAATGCTGCCACATTTGTAAGGTGTGAATGACTGTAGTTAACTCCAAGTTGTAGGCTAAGTACCTTTTCTCATACTCCTTAATTTTCCTAGATTCGTAGGTAACTGCTCTCCCTTCTTGCATTAATATGCCACCCACTCCTTCCTTACTCGAATCAATGCAAACCACATATTCCTTATTAGGATCAGCAATGCTGAGAATCGGTGTTGTGGTAAGAATATGCTTGAGCTCATTAAAGCTCCTTTTATAATTGAGAGTCCATTGCAACGCTTTTCCTTTCTCTGTAGAGAGGTGATAGGATAGGCTATGCGGGAGAAACCCTCCACAAATCTTCGATAGTATCCTACTAAGCCCATAAATGATCTTATGTCGGCTACATGCTTTGGTATTGCCCATTCCATAATGGTTCTTATATTTTCCAGATCTACGCTAATACCATCTTTAGTGATGACGTGTGTGTTGAGCTAATTTATTCACACAAATTAACACAAGTATTCCTTATCAATCTAGGTTTGTAAAACTTGGAGGCAAGTCCATAATATATGGATATCGGGTATAGTCAAGCTTAAAAGATGAGTTTTGAAAAAAATAAAGAAGTGCATATTACAAATATAAACCTACATTAACAATTTCTAATTTACTTTTGCAATTAAGGAAAGATGAAGTGGCTCTTAACTTAAGAGATCCAATTGTGTCCTTCTCTCTCGATTATTAGTTGATGAATAGAAATCAGAAACTATGAATTAATAATAGGTTAAGATGCATACATCAAAAATGAAGGAGACTCTTAACTTAAGATATCTTTGGGTAATTTCCATCATAATTCATTCATCATTATGCTATCATTTGAAAACTAGAAATACATAAGAAAAACTACTTGCATGTAACAAAGGAGAAGCCTAGTTTTGATCTATCAATTTAATAGAAGGAAAATTCAACTTGAACACTTTGTTATTCCATCTTACTAAAGTGATAAAAAAACTGAGATTCAATCACGCATCAATTCATAAGAAAATTCGAAACAAAGTACATAAACAAGTTCTAAGATAACCAGTTTATGGAAAATGAGCTAGTCAAACAATGAAATGTACTTAACTTGGAGTGGGGACCCTCCACCCTTGCTTTGCACACTTGAAGTTGATATCAAAAGTTAAAGTTTTAATCACTCATCCACATCAATGAACAAAAAATGAAAGTAGAACAGGTTCTTCAAATTAATCTCCAGAATCCAAATGTCTCAACATAAAATTATATAAAAGTTATATATCATAAGGCATCAAAGTCTTGGCTTAAATAGAAGTTTTATGAAACAAATTGATCTATAATATCTTTAACAATCATATCTACTCATATCCACCTATCTAAGTCGAACTCATCCAATCCATCCCAAGAAATATGGTCAATCCCATAAAATCTCAAAATTGCCCTATTTCCTAGGGATTTTCTGGGTGACTACTCATGTTTGACTAGCCTTGACCAGGCTTAATAAATCTTGTTCTGACCGAACCAAGTGGAATGTTATGAAACCAGCTCAAGAAAAGATAGAAACGATAGATCAACGCCTTAGAATTCAACCTCTTCGAGGGGGAAACCTCTTTTCAATTACATAAATGAACAATTCTTGGATGATTCAAATGACAAAACCTCCTTTATATATATAGGAGTCTAAGGAGTTAGAATATAACCCAACCGACCTAACAATAATATAAAGCCACAAAAATAACAATAAATGGATTCTATGGGGCATAGTAATAACAATATGGGGACAATAGGGGCACAACAATATTAATAGGGGGTATAAATACAATAATAACGGGGTAATCACTAGTCTTATAGGGACCCAACATGCTCCTCTCCTTCAAAAAAGTGTTGTCCTCAACACTTAAGTATTTCTGGATACTTCTGTATAAAATTCTCATCCTCCCATGTGGAATCTTCAGCGGATAAGTTCTTCCACTTGATAAGATACTCTGAAATTGATCGATTTCGTAGCTGTCGAGTTCTTGTTTCTATGACTGCTTCCGGTTCCAATATAATTTTTCCTTTCTCGTCAAGTTCTGGCAATATTGTTTGAACTGGGAGCTTGTCGCCTATAACCTTCTTTAAACATGAAACATGGAAAACTGGGTGCAATCGAGAAGCTGCAGGAAGCTCCAGTTTGTATGCCATAGTACCAATCTTTTGCAACACCTTGTACGGACCATAATACTTTGGTGATAATTTATTGTCCTTCTTAACTTGCTTGAGGGACATCGGCTTATATGGTTGTAGCCGTAGGAATACCCAATCACCTACATCAAAACTTCTTTCACGGCGATGTTGATTTTCCTGTTGTTTCATTCTATTCTGTGCCAACATGATGTTATCCTTTAAGAGTTGGAGGACTTGTTGTTGATGTTCAATGTGATGTTCCACTGCCTGAACCTTAGAATTTTATCTTAAATATGATGTGATGGATGGTGGTTGATACCCATAAAGTGCCATAAATGGGGTCATTTTTG